>JAABKK020060189.1:0-33291 GCA_011634745.2 Catotricha subobsoleta
TGGCCGGACGGATTTGGAAGGTCAATATACCAAAAGACGCAGAATTAAATTTCTGTGAAAATATATGTACTGGCCTTATTTTTTTGAACCTGAGAATATCGAAATTTTTTTTTTTAATTTCTTACAAAAATGAAGTCGTGTACCAATTAATTGGCAGCTGGTTTCTCTCTAATTTATACAACCTGAACTGCACTTAATTTTATGATTCACAGTTTAGCGTAAGGCTATAATATTTTAAGTACAGCGGCATTGCATATATTTGGAGAAAATTTGTACATCTTTCATCTCGCTCATAAAGAACCAAATATATTTTGTACTTTACGCAATATATTCTTTTACGCATAACATTGATGCCAATATTATATTTATTTATGGTGATATTTTATAAATTTTCGCATTATATATTAAGGACAATTTTAATAGAAAGCCAATTCTTACTTGAATAAGTTGCCTCGAAATAATTATACATTAATAAACTTAATTGTTTATTAAAAAAATTAATAAATTCCATTTTTATTGTTTACCGCATTGACATTTTTTAAAACAACGAAATAGTAATATATGTTCCCTTCAAATAATAGCTTTCTCCTTATATTTTTTCGAAATTCTTTTATTCAACTTAAAGCTTAAAGTTTCTATAAGAGCTCTACACTTATTTATGGGTTTTATAGAGGTTGTATTCTAAAGCTACAAAGCGGTCGCATTTACCACTTTGTTCGATAGTTGCATAAATGTTTTTAAAATGACCATTATAAAGCTAAAACACTATAATTTTATAATGATAGTCGATATACCACTACACTAGTTACATAGTCATAGCCATAATGGACTGTCTCCAACAAACTAAACACTCAGCTATTTACACATTACATAAATTCGCTTATATATTCCTAATATTTTAATTAAATACAGATTTTTGTTAACAACATGCACGATTCACATTCCAATTGCATATTTGCATATATGGCACGTATATCTAGATCGTAGATAGGAAAATTTTGAAACTAAAAACAGATAAAAAAAAAACAATGAAAACAATAAAAATAAAAAAGAAAACAAATAATTTATAATAATAATAATAAGTATATAAGTTCTTAGTCCATTTCATCCGTACTGTACATATTTAATAAATCGCATATTGTTATTTGTTAAAGTAATATTTCATCCAGAAAACATTTACAGTACTCATAATTTATATGAAACATAGAAATTTCCATTTTTATATAACATAGGAATGAGTCTAATTGAAGAAAATCATTGAGAAGGTAATAGTGAATAGGAAATTGTTGGAACACAAATTAAAAAAAATGAATCAATCACATCAGAACAATCACCACTTATTTACTCATTCAATTAATTTTCTATTCAATTCCCAAGGATTATTATCGGTTTTAGTATAATATTTCACAGAAAAATATCGTTATACATATATATATGTTATAACTAAATGGAAGATATTTCGAGTGCAGAGAGTTTTCATATGGTGCGTCTAGAACCAAAAGCAGCAATCTTCATTTCTCTTCAGAATCAAAAGATCGCAAGTATTGTGTATATAATATGGACTTACAATATTCCAATTCTAAGGTAAAATGGATATTACCGCTTTCTAGACCCCTCATATATAAATTACATTACACAAGTTAAGAGTAAAAGTCTCCAGTTGGAATCAATTGTACCTTTGTCCACTAAAATAAGAAAAATTAAAAAACAAACATTTTTGGTAGGTACAGCCTTCATTAATTTATATTTGAAAAAGTTTAGATTTCTCGCACATTTTTCAGCGTTATGCATTGTTTATTTTTTAACCACAATTTTTTTAGCTATCCGTTTGGTAATCTAACGAAGATTGGAATTGAATTTGTATACACTTTTAATATTCTTCAATAGTCTCCTCCAAATTTTTTAATGATGATTTACAGCAAATGAATGCTTTGATCTGATGATGGCCTAAATATTATATTACTATGAAATAAAAATATTACATACATTATATTTCAAAAAAATTATAATTTTGTATGTATTGGTTTCGTATTTTTTTGTTTTTTTCGAATCCAGTGGTAGAATTTTGATGGTCAATATACTAAAAGACACAGAATTAAAATATATATAAAAAATATATTTTTAGTTATGAACTACATATTTGGTTATTTGGTCGTGAGATTAAATTTAGCAAAAAAAGTTGGAAAAAAATATTAATTTTTGATTTTTCTCAGGATTGAGTGGACGGCAACCAAAACACGTGTTTTTCTTCTTCTTTTTTTTGATCAGATCGATTTTTCCAAAATACGCACGATCTAGTGCTGGATAAAATGCATATAAGTTTCGATCTGGATTGGCTTTAGGCTAGGGATCCGAATTGATGATAGAAGATGCAAAAATATTTTTTTTTTTAATTTATTTATCTATTTTTTTTTAAAATTAATTGAACGGATTGATATAACAAAAGCTATATATTTTAAAGCGAATAAAGTTCTGCGTCTCTTGGTAACATTCCTTAATGAAGCCATTGGCAGTTTCTTTTAATTATTTTTATTTGACCAGTATTCCTTCCTTAATGAGAAAAAAATACAATGTAATATCTATGGCATCTATGACAGCGAAAACATGGCAATACCACGGAATATCATGGAATAACCATAGCATCGTGTCATAATATGACATAATAAAATTTAAAATGGCATTTAATGACGTGTTTTCGATGCCATGGATATTACATTACATTTTTTTTCGTTAGGGTAGCATGTGTATTGTGTAATTAACAATTTTTTGGTCATTAAAATACAATTAAATATTATTTAATTAGAAATGTATAGTCTAAAATGAAATTTAAGGCGCACAATTGGTTGCAAGAACTCTTTTAACTTTTTTTATTTTCTATTGTTTTGATTAAATATTACGATGTGACATATACGCTTATAACTTAAAATAAGATATGAAAAAAAAAACCGGTAATATTTTAATAGTGATATTAAGTATTAAATAAATTCAAAGCTAATGTTTTTAGATATTATTTTCATTTACCATTTCATTCATTCTTTTTCTGCAATTATTTTGATTTGAAACTCGCGATCATTTATATGAAAAATTTACGAATAGATTGAAGGCTGTTTAAACGAGCCATAGTTAGCCTCTACACCTTTTTCAGAATTCCGAATATATATATTTAGGCAAAAATTTTAAATTCATTTACTGAATGATATGAATTTATTGCAATAAAATTAAATTAAGAACCCTGAACAATTTGAATGCTATAAAAATAATTTTAAATGATAATTGTTTTCACGTATAAAATTGATTACAAAAAAATAATTAAAATGTAAAAAAAATGTCCATAGCCGTTGTTAATGTGTGCACTTGGAATGTTCTGTTTATAAACTTAACTTCATTAGAAATAAATACTAGTTTCATCAAAAATAATACGCAGACTAAATGAGATATGGATTATTATATAATAATAATTTGTTGATAACGATAAGTACCATATTTTCCTTTCACGAATAATAAATTAATCATTCAATAGTCACGTGAAATATAGAACTCCCACACATGACACCAATCTTTAAATAAATATTAAAATAAAAGTAAAATAACATATAAAATAAAATAAATAAAGTATATAAAACGGATAAAGAATGTTTATTCAATTTTGCTATCGCACATCTTATTTTTCCTTCATTTAAGTATAATTTTAATTGAATACTTGTTCCAGTTTAATATTTATAAAATAATATAATGAATTATTTCTCCTTGAATTTAGTATTTATATAAAATATTATTTTGATTAAACTGTGAGCGTAAGTTTCTAATTAGGAGATTATCGGGGAAGCTTTTTTTTTTAATAATCGTACTATGTAAATATGAAAGAATGAATTGGATTTAGAATTTAAAAAATATATATATATATATATATATATATATACCTACCTAATATAATTATAAGGCATCCTTTGCAAATCATTTGCGATATTTACGTTTTATACATTTTCCAGTAATAATAATCGTGTTTGTCGTAGTTTCTTTTTATCCCCTTCATTTTGTTCTTAATGCTTGTACTTTTATTCGATAATAATAACAGCATTTTATTTTAATTGAGTCGTTATTCAAGATTTTTTTATTACGAATTTTAGTAATCTAAATTAATGTCACGAAACACCAAACTATATAATCCAATTTATTTTGAAAATCGTTAAAACAATCTTGGAATCATTTTGATTGGCAGGTGTTAAATATCCTATTTATCCTTTATCGCTAAAATTAATAATTTTGTTTTTAAAAATTAAAATTGCAAAAAAAATATTTTCGTTTAATCTATTAATTATTTTTAAAAAATAATTAATTGGCAATTAATTAAATAAGAATTATACCACAATTGCAAAACATAAAAGAAGGGAAAAAAAATGTAAAAAGTGGCTCAGTAACACTTAAATAATACAAGTGAAAGTATCTTGTTGATTATAATAATTATTAAAATCATGTTTAAAATTTTTCGGTACATAATCTATTTCTGTAATGTACGTAGCATGTATAGAAAATATGTACTCAAACTTATTGTGTATTTGTTTTGTATTAATAAATTTCCTTATACCAAACCACCGAAAAGAAGAAAGTATTAAACTTTAGACATATTATATAGACCAACTGTTGCATATATTGTGTTGTTGTTCATATTTACTTTGAATTCATATAATTGTATAGAAATGTTTTTCCTTCTAACTTTTTTTTTTATTTAGAAAATAACTGAAATAAATTTTCGAGTCGTAGAATAAGTTCATTATTGATTAAATTTCATACCAGTATTTTTATGGTTGCTTGTGTTCTTTAATTATGTGAATTATATTGTAAACATATTGGGGACTTGAATTAATTCTTGCTGTTTTTTCGTGAAAATAAATGCTTTATTTTAAAAAAATTAGTAAAGAACATGTTCATTCAAAGTATTGTCCATCGCTAGATACTACTTTCTCCCATCTTTCTGGCAGCATTTGAATTCCACGTCGAAAAAACGACACGTTCTTTCAGGCTATCCATGAGTCGACCCATTTTTTGGCATCTTCATAAGAATGGAAGTGCTGCTCAGCCAGGCCATGAGTCATCGATCGGAACAAGTGGTAATCGGAAAGGGTTCGAAAATGAAATTAAAAACATTAAATTTATTCTAAAATAGATAGAAATATGTATGTATTTTTATTTATTGTCAAATATTTATGTTTAAACGTAATTTATGTTTTGTAGGATCAGTATTCTATTTAATTATTACCGTTTTTCTTGGGTTTTTTTTAGTACCGATTTCCAATCACTGATTTTAAATATGATTATTTTTAAATGAATTTGATTTCATTTATTAGAATGATCCTCCACATTCTTATTTCAATTATTTGTCTATAACACCATTCGGACCTTTTCTATCTATGTAATGTACAATCTAGTACTACCTACAAATAAAAGCACATTACAAAATATTGATAAAGGTACAATGAATTCTCCCTTAATCAGTGGCTACTGTTATAGACCAGAGACCTGCGCGAATATCCGCCATTTTTTGTTTATTATTTAGTTCATTTGTTAGAAAAAAGTTTGTTTTTTTTATTTCGGAAATTTTTTCTATATATGACTTTGACTTGGATTAAAAATGATTTCTCTTACAATACGATACAATTAATGAATACGACGGATATCCGCCATCAGCTGGTTTTTGTACTACGTACATCGTTTTGTATGAAAATTGATTTTTAATCCATATAGGTCATATAAGAAATTTATTTGCGAAATAAAAAAAAACAAAAGATTTTTAAAAATAAACTATATTTTTATGTGCAACCGTTTACAAGTTATAAGAATCAAGAGCAAGAAAAAAAAAATTATCCATGGATATCCATTATCCATGCAGGCCTCTGACTAGACACCACTAGATTAACTTTATGTAATATTTATTTTACAATACTTGTACACTGTACAGTTTATTTTTAAAACCATATTAAAACTTTCCAAAAAATAAAACGTTTCGAAATTTACAAAAATATTCTGAATAAAATAATAATAATGTATGCGGTTTTATCATATCGATTTTTTGGGATTCTTGTTCATTTATGCTAATAAAATGCAATAAAAACAGACGTCATTTGAAATTTTTAATTTGATGTTTCTTTTATAAAGAAATGAATATTTAATATCTTTTGCCAATATCTGTGTAATCCTGCTATAAAAATTTTGCGCAAACACAACACCATTAGATTCCATAGCTAAATTAATATTCAGTATATAACTATCTACGTAATAATCCATGCTTATTGAAAGAAAAAAAAAAATTAAAAAAATAAATAAATAAATAAAAAGTTCACAAAAAATAATAATAATAATAATAATAATAATATCTTAATATGCAATCGCAAATTATAGCTGCAAGAATCTACAGCTACCTTGAACTTATATAAGTGAGTGCAAAGAATAAAAAAATATGGTATTATATATGTACTAACAAAAAATAGCTATACACTAGTTTCTTACTTTTATAATAATATTGAGCGGGTGTGGTGGCCGCAAGAACCGCGATTTGCAATATAATATGCACAGACAATGTCTAAATATTGCTGCGCGAGACAATACAAATTTCTGTAGCTGTAGCTGTAGGTATTGGATTATTTGAATTGGTATATACAGAAATTTTGAGTTTACATTTTGAATTATCATTTTCTTTATAAATTATAGTTAGACATTTAGGTACGTAGGCTGTGTTGTTAATGTTTTACGCTGGTCTAACTGGTGTATATTCAATTATAACATATTATAATAAATATATAATATTATATTATATATGAGCATTATTAAGATGACGGCATTTTATTCTATTCATGCATATATGTGTATAGAAGAAATAAAACAGATAAAGTTGAATTGGTTTGTTTCGGTTTTTTTTTTATGCATGCATTGAATATACAAAATATGCAGAAATTAAAATTTAAAAATATTCATAATTTATTATTCATTTGTAAGATAGGATATTTAGTCTATAGGCGATTTTTTCTTATGCTTGTATTTTTACTGGAAATAAAATTATATTCTGTTTGTTTATTATTTTGAATTAGTTGAACTGAAGCAATATACAGTTTTATTATTTGTGATTAAAGTTTAATGAACATGAAATAATCGAATCGTATTAGGAGAGAAGAACCATTTTATTTATTTACTTCGAACATTTATAAAATCACATTAGTAATATAAATAATACTCTTTTGTAAAATACAATGTAGTTTTATTCCAAACTAAATATTCTTGTGTTTTAATTATAATTATATAGTTTGATGTCATTATTAAACACTTTAATATATTCTCCATAGACTTATTAATTTAATTTAGCGAGTTTAAGCTTTATTGTAATCTTTGTTCAAGTTTATTTATTGTATTGCGGAAGAAATTGGGAAATTAATATTTAAAAAAAAACAATTGTGGTAGGTTACCGAAATTAAAAAATGTTCTTTATCATATTAAAAAAAAAATATTAACTAATGAAAAGTAAACCTGCGAAGATTTTTAGAAATATCGGAACCATTTTTAACTATTAACAATTAATTTTTAATCGCAAAGATCTTTTATTCTTTATGTTTTACCACAATACCTTTTGAAAAAAATAATAAAATAAAAAAATATTGGCAATCCGTGTAATTCCAAGGTATATTTTGGAAGCGTAAATGAGGGTGGATCGTTTTTTTTTTCATATCCTATTCTACCATAATTTTTTTAGTTGCATTTGGTCTCTTGATTAACGTGTTCATGTTCAAAGGATTTTGTAAATAAATGGGATCTTCGTTGTTCTGTAGGTCTGCGAAGTGGTGAAAATCGCAATAGTTTACCATATTTGAAGCATTCTATCTTTCGACTGCTACAAATAATTGTGTTTCGGCTTTATTATACAATTAGCTTAAGTCAATAATACATTGGGCACTCGTAGTTTACGAAGTTTGTAGTTATGTAGTTTTAAATAACACCAAAGAAACGATATTTTAAAATCAGATAACTATGAATTTCGTAGTAAACTACGAGTATCCAATATATTATTTGAAAGCTATATTGACTTAAGTTATCTGTATAATAAAACAGAAATACAATTATTTCTAACGGCCGAGAGATAGAATTCTTTAAACACGGCCAAATATTGTGATTTTCACAACTTCGCATACCTACGGAGCACATCGAAGAACCCATTTATTTTCAAAATCCTTTAAACACGTTAATCAGCAGACCAAATGCAGCTAAGAAAAATGAGGGCAGAAGGTATGAAAAACAAATTCGATCCACCCTAACCCTCATACTCAATTCTTCAATATGGTGTGAGATATTTTTTTACCATTTAGAGGTATTGATTAGGGTATGAAAGTTCGATAATATACCTTAAAATCCATTATATGGTATGTAAATTATTTTTCACATTTAGTAAAAACAGTAACATAAATGCAACAAAGAAATTTTGTGCTTAAATATAAAAATGTTTAATTCTTTATTGGTGTTGTTGGCGGGTTAAATTTTATATGAAGCATTGATTTATATTTGTTATTGTTTCCAATTCAAAACTAATAAATATGCATTTAACTGTACTCGTATAAAATGAATAAATTATTTATAATACAACATCATCAAACTGAATATCCATCATAATTAAAATTAAATCTGCGATAATAAAACAACTTATCAATTAATTATTATGTGTCTCTCGTTTTTTCAGAACTAGAAATAAAACTATAAATGTGGATTAAACAATTCATAAATAAAGAAAAATAACTGCATAATAAAAAAGTCTTCCTGGTGAGCATCAACAACAAGAGAGAAAAGGTCATCAATAAATTGAAAAAAGAGCAATGCCCCCATCAGTGGGTGAGAAGAAATGCTCATAATTAATATCTACTAGACATTTCATAGAAGCCAAAAATTAAGCATCTGTAAGAATGGCGATAAATTTTTCTGCCTCTTTTGCGGCATGTTTGGCAGCCGGCCTAAAAGTGCCTCGACAAATAATGTACTGTATCTCCCAAGATACAGGTGCACCGTATGTTCTATACAAAGATTCACAAGAAGCAGCTGAACGAGGTGCACTAGGTGCATCTGGACAGTGGGGAACCGATATGTATCCCTCAATGCAACAAAGTCCACAGGCTCATATAACAAATCATCATAGCGCTGCTCAATTACCACCACCGCAACAACAGCAACAACATCCAGCACCAACAAGTCCACCAACCGGTGAAGATCAACAGCAACAGAACGAGCAGGCACAGCATGGTAACAATTTACCATCACCTGCATCTAGTCCTTATCCAACACAACAGCCAAATGCTTCACAAGATATGGATGAAGACGTTGCATCTATAAATCAGGTATTTTTTGTAACTTTTCCTAAAAATATAGATGATATTGTCGAAAGTTATGAAATAAAAAGAAAAATAATGAAAAATAATTTATCATCAGGTCAATTCATTGCATCAGCAGCAACCACCGTCACAAAGTGTTTCACAGCAACAAAGTGGGCCACAAGCAAATCAGCAACCACAGCAACCTTCACCAGAACAAAATATTGATATGACAACCGATCAAAATCAACAAAATAGCCAACAAACAAACCAGCAAACAAGCTCGACTCAACCGGCTGGTCCACAATGTTTTGAGCCACCACAAGCTGAACTTGGCTATTATCGCCATCCTGGTCAGGGAACAATGTTGGCCCCACCAGGATTTCCACCGTTGCATTATTTAAATAAACCATTACCCGCAATGGGTATGGATCAAGCTACAGCACTCGAGCAATATGCAATGCCTGATTTATTGCCAGGTCATAATATGCATCAAACAACACCATCACCTGGTTCAATGAAATCGAAAGGGTCAGATTTGCGGCTTTTCAAATGTCTGACATGTGGCAAAGATTTCAAACAGAAAAGTACGCTGCTTCAACATGAAAGAATTCACACAGATTCTCGGCCGTACGGATGTCCGGAGTGTGGAAAGCGATTCCGTCAGCAATCCCATTTGACGCAGCATTTAAGGATCCATGCCAACGAGAAACCATATTCGTGTGCGTATTGTCCCCGCAGTTTCCGGCAACGGGCCATTTTAAATCAACATCTTCGCATCCATTCGGGTGAGAAGCCATTCTCGTGCCCAGAGTGCGGAAAACACTTTCGCCAGAAGGCCATCCTCAATCAACATGTGCGCACCCACCAAGGCGAGCGACAGTTATTGACCGCTACACTTTTACACTTTCTGTTGTTGATTTGATCTAATTGTTTGAGAGATTAAAATTCAAAAATTATTTTTTTTTCGATACAATTTGACAAAGAAACACACGCGATCAATAATTGCAATTTTTCATGATCCTTTCTTCCTTCCTCTAAAAAAAAAATACAACCATTGACCAATTTTAGCTCTTCTTTTTATCTACTAATGTCTAAAGTTGCATTGCTATTACTTATATGAGAATGATTTTCATATCATATCTTAACATTTTTTCTAAAACATTTTAATAACTGTACCGCTCCCAGTTAATTTCATGAAAATATATTATTAAAATACACGAAAAATAAATACTTGAATCGAAATTGCAATGCAACATCATGTTATTTGAATTAAGGAAGAGATAAACCAAATCCTTTTTAAATGAAATAAGTCACTCCTGATAATAACTACCCTATTCTCTCTCTCTCTCACTCTCTCTCTCTCTCTCTCTGACGCAAAATTATTGGACTCAAAATTACTTTTTCAAAATTTTTAATCAGTAACATTTAACAACAACACCAAATGTGTAGCATTGAATTTAAATCTAATTAATTTAATAATTTTTTCTAATCTCGAATATTTTTTCGTTTCGAATACAAATCAATTTTGGAATTTCACAAAAATAAAAAGAAAACGCCTAAAAATAGTTCCTTTTTGCTTTTTTTTGGAAATGGAAATGATTTAAAATACAATCCTCCTAAAAAATAGTTCGATAGAATTAAAAAAAAAATAAAAATATTATTTAAATTCGTGGCTGCGTTAATTTAATTTTCTTCTTTTTCTATATTAACTTACAGACGTGTCACCTCATTTGGTCTTTAAAAACGGACCCCATCCAACGCTCTGGCCACAAGACATGCCCTACCCGCCGGAAGACGGCGAAACCAAAAACGAACAAAATAACGGATATGCAGATGATGCTTCTCAAGGTACTCCTGAGTCAAGGGCTTGCTTTTCACCAGAAGGAGGTGCCGGAGGATTACAATATCCAGCCTATTTCAAAGACACCAAAGGAGTAAACCATTCAGTTTTTGGCGCTAATTTAGGACCACTGCAGTATTTAAAACAAGGACAAAAGGGCATGTTACCCGATGTCATACAACATGGACGATCGGCTGGCATGCCACTCTATGTTCGATGTCCAATTTGTCAAAAAGAATTTAAACAGAAAAGTACGCTACTACAACATGGCTGCATCCACATTGAATCCCGACCGTACCCATGTCCCGAGTGCGGCAAACGCTTTAGACAACAATCACATTTAACACAACACTTACGAATTCATACAAATGAGAAACCATATGGTTGTATATATTGTCCACGATTCTTCAGGCAAAGAACTATTTTAAATCAGGTAAATTTATTATTACATACTTATAATGATTACAAGCAATAAACCTTAATGTTTCTTAATTTGTGGCAGCATATTAGAATTCATACAGGAGAAAAACCATACAAATGTGGGCAATGTGGAAAGGACTTCAGACAGAAAGCTATCTTGGATCAGCATACGCGAACGCACCAGGTAGTTGTAAAGTTAAAATATCTCAAAAACCTACCAAACTAACATTTTTTTGACTTGGCTTGTGGCCTATGAAAAACAGGGTTGCGGACTATTGGTATCAAATTGATACCAATGTGTGTTATTGAGAGCGATACTTATTCTGATTTCACAGACGTTGTAAAGTACGTTGTAAATTCGGTTGTAGAGAATATATATTGACGCCAGATTGATTTCAAACCACACACGCACGTATAAAAAACAGCAATTCAATTTCATTTAGAAATACAACCAATTTTACAACGTAGATAATAGCGACTGTGATAAGTGCTAGTTAGTCTTCATAAGCAATTAATTGCAACGGCTTGTTAACGGTTTGTTAACTGACGTTTAATGTTTAACTATTCGTCTTCACTTGTTCTTTTTCGACCTGTTTGTTTAATGTTATAAATGACATTTAGGTAAATTTATTATGTATTTTGAACTCAATATTTATTTAATTTTATTTTCAAAATAAAAAAATAAATATTTACCAGAAATTTTATAATTTAATTCTATTAATTAACGGCGGTTAAAAACAGCTGTCAAAGTGGAATTTCCATAAAAGAAAATATACTATTCTATTAAATTAAAATTATTATTTCAATAAAACTTTTTTGTGTTGAAACTCAATAGTTGCTTTTATCATCTTCAACAATGTAAAATACAAAATAATGCAATTAAAATTTATATATTTTTCAAAAGCATCGAGAAATTGATCGTTTTATTAAATTATACCTGGTAGTAGCACTACTAAAAATCAATTTGGAATCAAAGTTATCGTTAAAATTTAAGTTTATATAAAGTTGGAAGAAAATATGTAAGTTTGAACATAATTTGTTTTCAATTCATATACTTTAATTGACAAATACATACCATATATATGTATTTTCAGTTTATTTCAGTCTAATATACTATACTTATAAAAAAATCGAAAACTCTACGAAGCTGTGAAATGAGATTTAATGCAATATGCAATATGTATACCTAATATAATATATAATTATAAATATATTTATATGTATATAATATAAATATATAATTTAATTTTCATTTGTTATATTAGGCAATTTTTCATTATAATCAACAAATGCGATATTACTTCAATTATTTCATTTCCAAAAAATGTCTCTTTTACTTTAAAATATTTAGTAGGATGAGTTCTTTTGAAGAACTTGAAGAACATTAATTTTCGAAAGAAAAAATAAATAAATATCTAATATCAATCAATACTTTTAGGGTGATCGTCCATTCTGTTGTCCAATGCCAAATTGTCGACGTCGTTTTGCAACCGAACCAGAAGTGAAAAAGCACATAGACAACCATATGAATCCACATGCTTCAAAATCTCGTCGACTAGGTCAAATGGGAGGAGGTGCTGGCAGTGGTGGAACTAATGTAAGTGGAGTTTCTGGTAGCATTGATAGCACTAAAACACCATTTCAATTGTCGATGGACAAACAAAGTAATCTAATTCCAAGAATGGGTCCAGCGATTAAACATGAGCTATACTTTCCGCAATGCTATGCACCTCCATTTAATCAAGCATTTGGTGCACAACAACAAGCACATGGCAGTAGCGTGGGTGGCAGTAGTGGCGGTGGAGGTAATAATGCTCCGACAACAACACCTGCTCCTCCAACAATACCTGCCCCCACTGTGGCCCAGTGACATACACATCATGCATTCGGATTTCGTGAGTATATAAAAGGTGCAACGGCTGCTGCTGCTGCAGTTGCTGCCGCTGATGAATTCGTGAGATAATAAATTACAACAACAACAAAAATCAGTGTTATAAATATATGCACAATTATACCCCATAAAAAAAGGATTTTTCTTCAATATGTCTTCTATTACATCAATTACATCTGATACCTACCCAATCACCACAACAACATTGGGACGAATATTACATATATTTAAAAGCATATTTTTTAAGTATCTAATCTAGTTGTAGGTTCTTTTTATTATACAAACTATTCAAAAAAAAATTTAAATAATTGAAGAAAACAACGTTTTTCGTTTTTTTATATACAAACAAAAATTAAATTTTCTGGTAATATGAGAGTAACTAGACAAAGAAAATAAAAATGTGTGTTTTTTTTTTCGTGGCTTAGCATAATTTATGCGGTTTCCAATAAATTTTTATTTTATTTTTTGTTTTTGATCCTTTGTCTTAAATATCATAAAACTTGTAAATTAAAAAATTACAAATAATAACCTATTTTAAAATAAAAAAAAAAAGAAAACAAAAAGTAATGAAAAATAATACAAAATATACGAGAGAGCAAAAAGATTGCAATTTGTCTATAGATAGAATATTTTAAATGTATAAGTGATAAATACAACCCGAACACAACCTATAAAAATTAATTTTAAAATATTTTAAATATGATTACAGCAAATTGTGTTAAATTTCTTCCGTTTTGATTTTAAATGTATATCGTTCAAATTTAATTTAAATTTATGTATAATGTAGTTGGTTTGATGTTCTTTCATTTAAGATTCTTTTACTCTAAACATCCCTTAAAATATACAAATTAAATATTTCATCTTAAAAAATATATTTTATTATATTAAATAATTCGTATTTGTTATCCACATATATTCAGTATAAAAATAACAAATTTCACAAAAACAATAAATAAATAAATTTAAAATGCGAATGGATATTGTGTAAACCAGAATTCTATATTTGTTAGCAATATCAGAAGTATGTTCCAAATTGACATTCAATTTAAAATAAACAACAATTATTTTTAAACCATAATATAATTTTAAAGCAGTTGTGTGGTTAGTAGATATTAGATTTGGTGCGATATTTAAAATATGGCTATAAAAATAAGACAATGCATTAAGAAAATTATTCGATGCTAGCGTTCTAATTTTTAATTTCTTTCTAATTTTGCATTATCTATATTCGCACTTGACAAAAAAGTAGCTGACATCTTCTGATAAAAATTTGTAAATGATAAATTCCCCTGTTTTGCACGTAAAGATTAGCGCTAATCTAGAGCTGTGTTAAGTTACATAGAAAATGATACCATCCATAGTTTTTGTCAAGTGCGAATAGAGCCTAAGATTTTACGTGCATATAAATTTTATTGAATCCTTTTTTTAAACAAAATTATTCGAATGTATTAATAAATGAAGATGCCCCTCATTTCAATTCAATTTTAATTTTATCATGAATTTACATTTTATTTGCTTAGAAACAATATAGAAAAAAAATTTTGGGTAATTAGATTATCATATTTTACTAAGCAGAAAACACGCACTGAATCTAAAATTGTCATCTCTTCTGTTACATTTAATATCTCACACTCTTTTATGCAAAGTCAAACAAAGCTCCATTTTATCCCGTTTTTAATAATAAAAAAGATAATATTTAGATAATTACGTCATTATACTAATAAATTCATAATAATTAAATTTAAATGAAATAAATTAGAAAACAAAAATCTGTTGCAATACTTTTTAAAAAATTTAAAAAAAAAATACAAAACATTTATAAAAAATATATATAAGTAAAAAAAATCTTAACGTACTAATTTTAAAATTAAATTAAAAAATTTAAACAAAAAAAAAAAGAGGAAAATAATTAAAAAATCATGTCTGTAGATATAAATTTAAAAACAAACAATAAAATGTAAAATTAAAATAAAAAACTTTAAATTTAAATTAAGCAGAAAAAGAAAGAATATTGAAATAAGAAATAAACATTTTTTTTTATTCAATTATTGTGTTTTGAATATAAATAATCGTCGTAAGTAATTTAAATACTGTGCAGTCAGTGGTATAATTTTTTTTTTTTATATTTGAATTATAGTAAAAAATAGAACTTAAGGTGATCTCTTTTTTCATTTATTCAATTATTTTATTATTAATACATTATACACAAAAAGAGCAACAAGAAAAACTTTTAATAAATTACAACAATTTAAACTTTATTACTTGTATTAATAAATTAAAAGTATATTTAAAGGAAAGAGTAAAAAAATAAAGAAAAAGAATTAAATTAATTTTAATAAAATATTATATTATATTATAAAAAAAAAAAAAAAACTAAAATATGAATATTAATAATAAAATAATAATGAATAATTAATAATGAATAATAAATAATAAATAATAAATAATAAATAATAAATAATAAATAATAAATAATAAATAATAATATTAATAATAATTATAATAATAATAATTGTAATTTAAACAAAAAAGATTATAAAAATGTACTTTATTAAGGAACGAGAGTGCCTAGCGTAGCCTAGCTATATAAAATTGAATTTAAATAAGAAACAAGTCAGAATATTTGGAATAATTTACTTATTTAAAAGTTTTGAAAATTATTATGGAGGGGTAGAAATAATTAAATTGGGCTAGCGATTTTTTCGAAAAACAAAGGGATACTTATACTTAGTCACAATTCTAAAGAATTTGTTATTTACAATTATTAGTGCAATGAGAAATGTGTGTTTGATGGCATACCAATTATTATTATATAATTTAATTATATTTTAATTCAAGAAAGATCTTCATTTTTCAATTAAATCTAAAGCAATTTATTTCCATGTTTTATAAGATTATCTGTCAAATGATATAGCATTAATATGGCATGCTACACATAATGGGTGCAATTAATTACGGTTGGGACGAATTAAATCAAATGATTTAAATCAACGATTAAAATCACAAATTATATTGAAAGATATTTTTAAAAAAATTCACATAAATTTTTAGATTTTGAATTAAATTTAAATTGTGACTTATTAACCCAAAAGTGAACTCGTGAACCGGTTGTTTTATAATGTTTTTACGTACGTTTTGCACAACATCAGCACTCATATACCTGAAATACTATATATCGAATGGTTCAGCTAACATGGACCGCTATTTTAATTTTTTTGTTTTAACACTTTTTATGGTTCGACGCAAGCATATTAATTTTTAGGATAAAAAAATAAAATAAAATAATTGGACCACATTAGCTGAACTACCCGATATATAATATTGTTTTCTATGGTACTATATTTAATATCTCTGATGATTGTATTGAATAGATAAACTAGCTAATATTTGATTTTATTGCACAACAAGTACGTTTATAAACAAATTGTTTGCTTAAATAAACAAAATCGATTAAATTTCATAAATTGAAATAATTTGTATACTTAAGCGGCTTAAAATTTCTCTCTTACATTATTGCACCACTAAAGCATAAAAAATCTTTGAACAAATATTTTCAATATGTGGTGTTTGTGCATGTGAATTATTTCCAGCTCTGGTTCAATATATTGTAAAGTTTTTTACTCAGCCTATACAGATTTACTGTATCAGTATATTCTTTGAATCCTTATTAGAGTATTAAACCATTATGTGAATATTTACAAATAGTTCAATTGAAACATTAATATTTGAGATAAGAATAATATGTTAAAAGTTTATCTTTACATTTTTCAAATATTCTTGAAAACTTAGCTTGCTACCTACAGCAAGCTAAGAAAATTTAGCTTCATATATTCCCTTATTAGCGCAAAAAATACTAACTTTCTCTAGCACTATTATAAATGTTGACAATTTTTCTTAAAGAAATTGTATAAAATGTTTATTTTTTTTTCCTTATTATAATTAACAGTGCAACCAGCAACAAAAACAACAACAAAAAAACAACAACAAAAAAACAACAACAACAACAACAACAGAATAATAATGATGATAATAAATATAGTTGAAATATAACTGAGTTACTTCCAAACGCAAATATACATTCACCTAATAGTTACAAATACACACACTCACACACATTTAATTACAATTAAACACAACAATTCAACAAAACAAAATATAAATAAATAAATGTACAAAACGGTGCTATTTTTAAATATGAATTTTTATACAACAATAGTTAAGAAATTTTTATATATTATTTACAGGCCATAAGATTTTTTTTTATAATAAATCAATAAATAAATATTAAATGCTAATAGTTAAAGATGCGCAATGAAACACTATTTTATAATTATAAAAACGACCTTATATAACATAATATTAACAATATTTAACAAATAACATTAAATTACCAGCAGCAATAGATCAACAACAAATAAACCATTTTTTTTTAACTCTAAAATAGATAAATAAACAAAAACTCTTACAAACTACAATAAATGATTAACATTAAAAACATAATTTTAAATATAAAATAGATCCAATTACAGACAGAGCAAATTAAAACACCAACACCAGCAACATCAATAAATTTATATTAGATATTAGATTCGTTTTAATTTGTGATAATTAATAATGGAGACAGGAGTTATAGACGATAAAAATTAGTTTTTATCCTAAATAATAATGATTAATGTTTGTTTTCTTGATTGAATTAATTGAACAGAGGTAAAAAATCAGCACGTTAGTACGTCCGCCCATCTTCATTTTTGTCACTTGTTATGTCAATTGTATTCTAGATTTTTGGCTATACCATTTTCTAATATTCATGTGTTCCAATATGCCTGAGCGATATACTATAGTTGATTTTTGACCTAAATAGTTATTTTCAATCAATTAATTTGCAATAATTCATTGCCATTGAAAAGGTTCAGGAATTTAAATTAATTCAAAGGTAAACCACAGATCCAAAATAGTACCTTCGTCACCAATATATTTGAAAAGTAAAAAGTTAATCCTATGAATAATCTAAAGTTCACTGTTCACTTAAATAAAATTTCAAGAAAACAATAATCGATCAATGATGATAATAATTTAAAAAAAAAAAAAATTGCTAGCCCATTTAATAAGCGAAAGTCTGTATAAATTAGTATTTGTACAATGAAAGTATAAATGAAAAACAAAAAATTCAATTTTATTATGGTCTAGAGCTGTTTGTCTTGCCAATAATTAATGTGTGGAGGTGTGTGTGTGTGTATCTTATTTTTTGCTCCCCAGTTATTATTTTCCCAATTAAAAAGTCGGTTAACTACCTTTAAAAAAAAGAACTCAAATAACACATCAAAGTAAAAATCGCTGAACTCTCCAAGTTATTCTATATTTTTTATTTTATTGCTCTCGAGAATTGTTTCCACGTGTCCTGGTGTAATATTTACATGGCCTAAGCATTTTACAAATTATTTAACTTTTTTCTATTCGAATTATAAAAAAAGAATTATGTTTAATTAGATTGAATAAATAATTTTATTTGTTTCCAAAATTCCAATTTTTGGCAGTTACTTGATATTTTCATTAGTATTGTTTTAACTTTTTGTTTTTAGGAGTTAAAGGCTTTCTTCTTTTGGGAGTTATTAATACTTATTTGTGAGGAGGAAACCAAATATTTTTTATTGGGGGAAGATCTACTTTTTGTGGAGAAAGAGAATCAGCTCTTCCCAGAAAATCAAATAATATTATTATTATTATTTTTTTTTGTAACAAAAATTTTGATTTGAAGTTAAACTGTTTTGCGTTAAAACAAAAATAAACAACTGAGTATAATATTAATACGTTGCAGGACTGGTAATAATGAATTTGTCAAATTAAAGATTATAATTTGGGATTATTTTGCAATCAATATGAGTTATTAACTCATAAAAACATACCCACTTAAAATTCATATCGCCATTTTAGAATTAAAATTCATTACATTTTAATTTCAACTATATTTGCTTTTATATAACAATATAATTGAATTGAAATTCCAAACAAATCTTTATTTAGTACTTAAAAAAAGAAACAAATTAAATGTGATTATTGATTTAATTAGAACAGAAAACGAAGAAATATTACAAGAATTTATTAAAACTATTTCAAATTCTTTTTCAATATTTAGTTGAAATAAAAATTAAAAAAAAAAAAAATCTCTACTTATTTTATAGTTCTAATCATAAGATTTTTTTTTATAAATTTTGCACAGTTCTAAAACAAAGTTTAAAATAATGTTTTATGAACAAAGGAATATTGAATTGATATACTAAAATTGACTTTAAGTCATATGTTTTAATTAATTAAATAAAATTTAATTGAATGTTGATAATTTTTTTTTTCTTTTGTAATATTCTACTAACGTTATGCAAATGATATATATTTTCGTTTTACCTTTTTTTTTTCTTTCTTTTGATTAATAATAAATTAGAAATATTTCAAATAAAATAAAATAAAATAAATAAATAAGGAAAAAGGAAATAGTGATTTTTTTATTTATTTTTTTCATATAATTATTATTATAATAATTTTTGAAAGCAAATTTTTATGAATATATACATTTTGCTTTAAAGCTTACAATTAAGTTTAATTAATTTTTAAGTATTTATAATTTTTTATATATATATATAAATATATATAGCTTGTGCATTTTCTTTTACAATATTTGGAAATTTTATAATATGTTTTTCTTTTACTTATCTTACATTTAAATAATTGATTTTTAATTTGTGATTTATGTTTCCCGTTACACATAAAATAATAAGTTAAGCAGATAAAAAGATTCAGCTGTTCGAAATCTGCCAAATAAATTAAAATTCATAGGTTCTTTGCTAAATAAAATTCTTGTGGCTCAATATCGTTTCAGACGTTAATAGTGAATACATCACTATTTTTTTTATTTTAGTTTTTATTAAATGAAACAAACATCCACTCCAGTTTTTATATTATATTTAATATCTATTCGCTATTTTATGTCTTCATTGCACAATTTAAAGAGAAAGATATTACCTCGTTAATTCACATTTATTATTTATTCCTTTTATTTTAATTAAGCAATTAGATAATTATATGATTTGATGATAGATTAATATGAAAGGAGACATATAGTATGTTGACAAGGAGATATAATTCATAAATATGATATAACTTAAAACTAACAATGAACTAGAAATTCTTATAAGCTACGGGATTGTTGTTGACATTTAGTGATTAAAAACTCTTAGTGGAATTAGAAACGTTTATATCGATAAACAATGAACACTTTACAAACGAAAAGCTAAAGAGTGGTTGAAGTTATGCACGAAAACTCCAATACGTATTTCTATTTGAAAAGTACCTATGAAAAATATAGAAATTTTTAGAAATAAAATAATTTAATAAATTTTATATATTTAAGAATAAAATTCTGATAAATTCAATAATTTTTAGTGTTCGTCATAAAAAATAAATAAAAGAATAATAATAATAATTTATAGTAATTTTATTTTATATTGGAAAAGTTTTTTTTTTTGTTCTGTTATTTAATAAATATTTAATAACCGTGTGCGTATTATCTAATTACAGTTTATAGAGGTTTAAAAATGCACAATAAAGTCAATTGTTTTCGTTTTTGGAACGAACTTAACTTTTTCTTTCTTCCTTTTTTTTTTTAATATGCATTTATCTTAGTTTTTAGGAAATATTTTTAATTACTTATTAAAAAAATTAAAAAAAAAAGAATAAAGAAAAACATAATGTGTGAAATTATCGGTTAGCGATCAGCATAAAGAGAAAAAAAACCAAGAGAATTAAAGCATTTAGAAATATGGAACTGGACGTTTTTGTCCATCGAACGAATTTTTAACTATTTTACAAATATTCTTATTATACTTATTTCAATTAAACATTTTTTTTTTAAGTTTATATTAAATTCTAACTATTAATTTAAATGAAAAGCAACTATTTTAGTAATTTTAAATGTAAATTTTCTTATCGGAACTTTTAATAAAAATAAATTTAAAACTAAAATGAAGGCTTTGACTAGTGATATTTGTGAATAAAGTAAAAATGATAATTTAATTATGTGGAAAGAAAAAAAAATAATAATATTAATATAAAAATAGGTTGAAAAAATTAAGGCGCTGCACTTTTAAAATACATTAATTAATTTCTTTAAGCATTGGCTAATTTGTAGAATTTTACATAAACTGCAAATAATTGACATACCGATTTATTTCATTGAGTTTTAGGTGTTGAGGCAAAATTTAATCAATATGGAATGGGCGCCCTTGACCTTGACATAATTTAGTGGCGTTTATTTGTTTTTAATTTCATTAAGCTTAGTTCAATCCATGCACAAATTTTATATTAATATTCCATCCGCATAAAAATAAATAAATATTTAATTGCTACTAAATAAAACATTAAAAAAAAATGAAAGAAATTTTAAATTAAATCTAGGATGATGAATATTAACTGAAAGCGGGCAACGAATAATTTCATTTTATTAATAAACTACATTGAAATTGAAAGTCTCTGTGATAAGAGTCAAGAAGATTGCGTTAAAAGATCCTAGATTTAATTGTTTTTTTTTTTTTTAATATATAAAAAATTAACAAGAAACTTACATGAAACGTATATTTTCTTCTAAATTTGGATATTGTTTTAATATTTTACTGATGAATTATATCACATAAAAGCTGAATAAATGTGACATTTCAAAAAAATGTTAAGCAAATACAGGAACTTTTCAATGCAAATTAAAAATTGTTGATAATTGTTTTCAAATTTAAATAAAAAATATAATTTTATTAATAAAATTCTGTATTTAAAACAATGAGTGCCATAAATGGAAAAATAGCAGGTGCTAATTCAATGACTGCTTAATCTCATACTTAACTAAATAAATTAAAAAAGGAAATCGGTATAACCAAATGCTTAATTATTTTACTTTACTTTGTCTATGTGTTTATCACCAAATAAAATTTAGATACTTGCTCAACTTCACGCAGGCAGTACAATAGAATTTATATTATCAAATATACCTATCATCCTATAAACGGAACCATTTACAATAATTAATAAGAAAAGTGTAGTAAATACTAAGAGAAAAACTTTCTTCTGTCATTTTCCATTTTGAAATACCACATTTTTGTTAAATAGAATAGATAATTCCGGCAACCTTCATTTATTTGACTATGAACTTAATTAATCTATAATTATAACGGAATACTTTGAAATTTTATAATTAATTTATGATTGTAATCTAATTTTCATAAATAGAATTAATTTTATGCACCATAAATTGCATTTAAATTTTAATTATTTTTATTATTTAAACGCAATAATTTTTACACTATTAATTAAATTATACATGAAGATTTACATTTCATTAAAAAAAAAAAAAATATTTATATATATTTATCGCACATTACATGCTATTTAGATTAAAACAATAATAATTTGGTCTTAAGCAAAATGAATGCAATAATATGATTCTTTACAGTGGATATATACACACCACTATATAGGTAAAAAGATCAATACAACCGAAAAAAAGATTGGGCATCTAATCTACCTTCTTATTCCATCATTTCAGTGCTATGAAAGAAACGCTACCACATTTTATGCTAATAGCGGTGCTTTTAATAAAGAAGTTAAAAGGAAAACAATATTCCAAATAAATAAATTTAAATATTTCTTATTTTGAATGAATTCAGCTTTTAAAGAAATTTTGGTATTTTTAAACCAATAAAAATTTATTATATTATGTAGTAATTTTAACTATCATGGCAATACGAACAAGCAGCAAAAGTCAAGGTTGAAGAGGTTAAACAAAATGATGATGTTTTCAAATTTATATTGGAATGTGACTAATTTAAACATAAAAATAATGTATTTAATACGCAATATTATATTCTTACGATAATATAAACGTCCAAAATCAAAAATACATAATAGTAATAATAATAAATAAACATATTAAAAATGAATTAAAATAATAATAATTATGTGAAAAGTGTAAACTAAAAGAAATGGACAAATAAAGATGCTTCTTTATGATTATAATGGAATAACGTTTTGCAAATTATGATGTATCAGATAAAAGTACAGTACATATGCGTCAATTAAATGATGGATATGTAAATCAAGCAGTTAATTTAAAGTGTAATTATTTAATCTGGAACTAATAAAATTCCACTTTCATAAGGTTCTCTCGTAATTTCGTGGATTGGTTAATTTTTTATAGAGCCAATATGCATTCAATAATCTGAATTTATTATTTGATTTAAATTTTTAAATTAAGTGTAATGAATTCAATTCTTTTCTATATTCCTAAATTATTGTATAATGTTACATCAAACTATGCGCAGGATCAGTTACTTGAACTATAACGATAGTCTTTCGAATCATATTTATACAAATATAGGAAACTCGTGACTAATACGGAAAAAAAATACCGATACTTCATTTCATAACAAGAATTTATTCATTTAATATTATTATTGTTATTTATAATCTAAAACTATGTACAAACTTAGAATTTTATTAGTTCCACGAGTTTAAAAAAATTGCACAAATTTCAAATTAATTGTCGAAAATGTAAATGTAAATTTTATATTTTCTTCTCTTATAATATTAATAAATAATATAATAATATTAACAATAAAATAGAAGAATAAATATTTTTTCATAAAACTCCAAAATAAAAATTAAAACGATTACAAAAACCAAAATAATAAAATAAAACAAAATAGTTTTTACAATAAATAAGTAACGTATATACTATATACCAGAATACTATAATTGAAAGCTAATAAATAAATTATGAAATATTTCACAGGCTAATGAAATAAATATATTACGAAACTACACACAAATGTATTCTTACCTCCTCATCAAACATAATACAATAAATAAAATCGACATAAACATAGTTTCAAAATGTATAAAAATAACAAAAACAATAGTGTATTTTTACCACATATTTTTTGTTTTTTTTAGTTTAATAACAACAGTTTTGATTAATATTTAATATAATTAATGAAATGTTAGAATGGGTATTGAAATTAACTACGTTTTTTTCCATTTTTATTCTTATTTCTATTTTTTAAATCAGAAATTATAGTAAAATAAGCAATAGACTTCTCCAGAATTCGTTTTAAGAAAAAAAAAATTAATAAATAAAATAATTATTTAAATATATTTGAACTAATAATTGTTATTATATTTGCGTTACATATTACTCAAAATCAATAGAACATAGCACAAAAAGTCTTTTCAATAAGTTAATAAATATATTTTATAATTTATAAAAGATGATTTTACCTATTGACAAATATTTAATAGTTCTAAACGTCTTCTGGTTGAAATAAAATGTTTTATAATTTTGGTTTACAACATAAAAGATTTTTTTTGTTTATGACATTGTCTTTTTGGAAAAAAAAAACTTTAAATTTATTGTTTAGTTAATAAAAGGCGACATTAAGAAATTTGATGAAGAAGGCTTCGTATAGAGATAAGAAATATTCTACAAAGTTGTTGGGCTTAGCTTGTCTCGATTAGAAGTTATTAGCAATAGTTAAAATTCCGATTTCGGCAAGTTTACAGCGTGTAAATTCTTATTTACAAAGCTATGTGTTTTCAATTCAGCTTAACAATATTGTAGAGTATTACGGGTCTCTAACTATATAACTACCTACTAAGTGGTTAAAATATTACATACAACCTCCCAAAGCAGATTTTATTACCCGGGCTTACGATATGCATTATTATATATTATCATAAAATTAAAAATTACATTAATATGGTTGATAAAGACTTCGATCTGCATTTTGAATACAAATTTATCAATTTAACAGTCATTAAATGTAATAAATAAACTTATTCGATAATATTGCAACGTTAAATGTATTAAAAAGTTAACGTATTTTGTTTCAATTTCTGGTCATTTAGAATTGTCCTTTAAGCAATTGTAAAATACAAATAAAAACATGTATTTTATCTATCTTTTGTCGTTTTCAATAATACATGCCGACCCTGACTTTTCCTAATCAAATAAATATTCACGATATTCAGTGAGATTCTCTTAAATTACATAATTAAATAGTATGCCAAACAATCAAAAACTGTCCACCCAAATATAAATATATTCCTTTCTTTTCATTTCCATTACCTACCTAAGATGGCAGCTTTTATTTCTATGTATATTAATTAATGACTTATTCTGCTCTCATAAATATATACAAAATGTAAAAAATTGGAATTTTTTTAATCAAATAATTAGACATGATTACATAAAATACATTAATTAATAGCTAATTTAATAATAATAATGATGATATATTGCAATATTCAGTCATTTTAATACAAAACTTATTAATATGAATTTTATTAGTAATAAATAGAAAATAAAACAAATTTAAAACAAACAAAAATCTGAATTTAAATTAAATGCAATATAAAACAAAAATAAAGTAAAATATCTTTAAAATTTGATTTTATTCACAATATTTTCTATGCAATTTAGTTACTATAACAATTAAATACAATTTAATTGAAATATCCAATATAACGCAGCAAAATAATTACAAATATGTAAATAACAAAGTGAGAATATTTTCTATGGTTGCTGATGAATTTATTAATATTTATATTTTATATAAACATATTTTTAATAATATATTAATAAAGATAAAAATTAATAATTTTATTAGTTTTTTAAATAAATGACCACAATTATAATTACTAAATATTTAATTATAAATTACAAGCGCAAACTATTAAATATATCTATAATAATTTAATAATATTTCAATATTAATTGATAATTGAAATTTTATTGAAAATATAATATATTTAATTAATTAATTATATATGTATATAACCGGGTATCCACCTACTCTATTTTACATATAAAATGCAAGTAAAAACATACATAAATTTATGTAATAATACAATTTAAAAAAAATTAAAAAAAAAAAAGTAATTATAGATAAAATACAACACAACAGTTTTGAAATTTGAAGCCTAACAATAGTGATAATAGAGTATAAGAATATTTGTTTTCCTTTTTTGTATGTTATATAACTTCATTAATTTTAATTAATATTTAATTTTTTTTTTTTTGGTTTTTTTTTTGTTTTTTTTTGTAATGATGATTAACAAACATTTTCAAATATTTCTTAACGAAAGAGAAAAATTATCCGTCCAATAGAATTGTGCGAATTTTTCTTTTTCACCTTTCGTTCAAACAAAACAAATAAAAATCAGAAAAAATGTTTGGAAAATGTTTGCGATTTCATTTTAAGAGAATGATTTTTTTTTTCTTTCTTATTAAATCATATATAACATACATTTTACAAAATAATCGTACAATTTCATATTTATATTTTTAATTGCATTCATATTATATTAAACGTGTATAAATCATCATGTTCAACGTGCCACAAATGCCATATTTAAAATTCAAACACTATATTATATATTATATTAAAAATAAAAATAAACTGAAAGAAAATTAAATACTTACAACGTGAAATAAATTAATTATTAAAAATTGAAATACGAACACACAAATACACAATAGCGCGCAAATTATTATTTTTTAATATAAAATATATAATGATGTGTAAAATATTTTGAAAATACTTATAATACCTAGATCTGTAACTTCACAATTATTAATTAAATGTAGTCATACATATATGATTTTCTATTTAAAATAAATAGAATTAAATAAAAATTTAAATTATATTAAATTCACGAACAATAGAAATAAATGAAAACGGAAATTGTAAAAATATATAATTATAATAATAATAATCTAACCGATTGTAAACCAGAGTATTGCAATATTATCATCGTTATTGTTAATATATATTATATATATATATATAAAATAATATAGTTGAAAAAGCTATATGTTTATATATATATAGTCGCAAAATAATTCGTCATATGGTTTTGCTACTCATCAGATGTATACCGATGACATCTGATTTTATTTAATTTTTTTTTAAATAAAAAGAAAAAACAATTTAAAAAAAATATATATACAATTAATAAAATGAAATGTATTTCGCACAACCATACTAAAAATTTCTATACTTAAATAGCAAATACGGCGGAAATTATATCAAACAGAGAATGAGTTTCAGCATAATGAAAAAAAAAAAAACAAAATAAATAAATAAATAAAAAGAAAAAGTGAAGAAAAATATATATATATATATATTATATATATACCAAATGAAAATTTAGAAAAACACTTAATAAGTTTAACGATATGTGCATAAACACAAATATAGAGCAACAAAACAACTATTACGAATAATTATTCTAATCAAAGATAAGTCATATTTTACATAAAAATGGTTCTAGTAAATGATAAATAATTTCCAGGTATATTTAGAAAAAAAAATTTCGATTGTAAAACAGAAATTTATGGGAAAGAAAAAAAAAGCAAAAACAAATTCACAGATTTTTAAATATACCTAAAATATTAACATAAAATTATTGTAAAATAATTTAAAATTGAAATGGAATGTGTCTCAAAATTTAAAAAAAAAAAAATGAAATAAAAATAAAAATAGGTAACTATTGTATACATAAAATTAATATTAAACTAAATCTAAGTTATCTATAAATATATAAATATTAATAATACAAATTATAAATATTTAAATATATTTATAAAATCTATTAATTATAAATATATAAATAATATATATAATTAATTAATAATAATCATTTTATTGTTGTAATTGTTCCCTTCCTGAATTTAAATGAAAATGAAAAATACATACAATCTTGTAAATAATTTAAAAAAAAAATAATAAAGAAAAAAATAAAAAAAAAACGAGTTGCTTTTAAAATTTTCCCACATTTTGAGAATTTAAGGTGTAGCACCATATTTAAAAAAAGTCCCCATTTCAAAAACAAATATATAATTTCTACAATTACTTTTTATAATTATAAATACATATACAGTGCGGCCAACGAGTCATGAATCACGAAATTTGTCTTTTTTTGCGCATCGTACCAAAAACAATAGACTTTGAGGGGACAAAAGGAGAAATATATGTACAGTTGGCCATGACTCGTTGGCTGTACTGTACTAAGTGATTGAAGTAAACCAATCATGATTTGCTGCATACATTTTCTGGAATCATCTGGAGGTAGCATAAAGGTTAAATCCATTTTATTATGAAAAAAACTGAATTGTAGAAAATAATTTATACTACGTATGAAAGAGAGAGAAATAGTTTTTCATTCTCTTTACCGCGTGCATAGCATAGCAATCTATTTTTAAAATGTGCGCGAGAGTTGTATCCTTATATGAATTTAAGTGTACATATTACATTATAAATAATATTAAATTGAAACTAAAAATCAAGTAACATTGGTTTCATAAATTTTTATGTAACATTTTTCATGTAATTTTTTTCTTTTTTTTTCCTTACAAAAGTGAGTTTTGTGTACTTACCAATTCCTTGGCAGCATGATTTTAAAAACCACAGCTGCCAAAGTAGCATAAGAAGCATTAATGAATGGTCAATAGCAATTAAATCATGTCATTTTGCCTCTCGACATAAAGAAAACAAAATTGTTGAACCTGTATTTTATTTTATTTTTTATGAAACAATATTAAGACTGTATATTGAAATTAAGTATTATTTATTTGGATAGTAGGTAAGTATAATTTTGTAAACAAAAAAAAACTACTTTTTTAAAATTTTCTTTTAAGAAATAAGTATATAGACGATGCAAAAAATTAAGAGACTGAAATACATGAGAGCGAGCGGTATAAAACATATGAAAGCCTAATGTGCAAAGAGCTTACAGTCTCTTAATATTTTTCAACGTCTATGTTTAAATATTTTCTTCGGCGACACTTATCGAAAATATGTTGTTTGATTGACGACAAATGATGATTTCACAAAAAATAAAAATGAAAACAGCTTTACAAACTTTAATTAACAGATTTAAGTACAAAAGTAATGCAAAAATAAAATTCAAGAGAAAAAAATAGTTTAATGTAAGTATGAAAAAAATATTCAATTCAATGGGTTGGAAGTTAGGACTATCGGCGACCTGTTTCATTATTTTTTGTGAATCAAATATGAATAAATGTCAAATAAATTAATTGATATTGAAGTCGCTTTAAAAACATGTGTTTGAAAACGGCAAACCATTTATTACGTATATAAATTGTGAGTTGATTTAATTAAGCTGGTATTACACGCAAGTAATTGTACATGCGCTTAATAAGCAAAACTGAAAATATATAAAATGATAAATATTTATATGTTGGACAGAAGAGTAGTACTGCAAAGAACTGCATGTCAAAAACTTAGCCAAAATTTGTTTCCACTGCACTACTCTTGCTAGCGTATTTTTATCTTCATCTCTTTTTAATTTTGCTTATTAAGCGCACTTACACTTACTTGCGTGTATACCAGTTTTAACGATTTTATTTCATTTATGTATAAAAAAAAAAACAATACCTATATATATATATATATATATATATATATAAGATGAAAGTATAAATAAAGCTATCATCTTTAACGGTTGGCAAATTAATTATAGTTCACAATACTATTCTTGTAATATAAGATGTTGAAAATTTTACTGTTGATAGTTACTGTTTTTGTAGTTAAAGTAAGTATTCTATCCGTAGTAAGAGAGTGTTCATTAAATAATTTTAATTAATTTGTTTTTCTTTTCGTGATATTTTTTAATAGGTTAGATCATCTATTGTTAATATTCAAGATAAGCATCATAATGATTATAAGCGTCATCCGCAAGACAATCCTTCTTTACGTCATCCTTCGATAAATAATCTGCACCCAGGTATAATTCCTCCTCATCCTAACATAATGAATTCTAATCCTGACATGATGAATTTTAACTCCGATATGACGAGTCTTAAATCCGATATAATACCTCCTCATCAAAGTAATTCTCGTCATAATATGATGTCTTCTAACACTGACATATCTCATAAAAAAATCAGACCTTCTCATCTTCAAATAGACCATTCAGCACACCCTAACTTAGACAGAAGGCCTCCTCACCGTGGTATAGTGTCGTCAACGCATAATTCGCACTCCTCTTCTGGACTTATGCCTCCTGCTATGGACGACTTACCTGATAGAATTGTTACTCCACCTCATGATGAATATAATCAATATAATCAAAATCGCCCTGGTACGCTGCGTTCCATTTCTTCTACGCACATTTCCCACCCTTCACCTATGCATAACATTCCTGATATAATTATTACTCCACCTCCTGATGAATATAATCAATATAATCAACATCGCCCAGGTATGATGCTTCCCATTTCTCCTACGCACATTCCTCACCCTTCACCTATGCATAACATTCCTGATATTATTATTACTCCACCTCCTGATGAATCTAATCAATATAATCAACATCGCCCAGGTATGATGCTTCCCATTTCTCCTACGCACATTCCTCACCCTTCACCTATGCATAACATTCCTGATATTATTATTACTCCACCTCCTGATGAATATCACAATAAACGGCAACACAGTAAACGGCAACACAATAAACATATGAAAGATGATGAAGACCTTGATGGATATGATAAAAAAAGATTCTGTGAGATCCTTGAGCACATGCCACTGTACCCTAAGCATATGCAGAATGAGTTTGTTATTGAAATGATTCAATTCGGAGGTTACAAGACCTTCAAAAAATCAATTAATAAGTACGAAAAAACATGTAGAGATTATGCGATCAAGCACAGCAGAATACGTGACCACAACAGAAATGTTAAAGAAGAGATTAAAAAGTTTTATGACGAAAATGTTAAAACATATCACAAACAATCAGAAGATGCCATAAGGGGTGGAACACCGGCGTCCGATATCGCAAGGAATGTTGTTATAGCCGTAAATGCACTCTGCCACTCAATGGTACAAAATGCACAGGCCAATTAAACTATACTCACCTTTATCATAGTTTTGTTTTTGAACATTGTGAAAAATACATCCTAACTTTTAATTGTGAAAATGAAATATTTTTAAATTTTATTTAATGGTACATATTTAGGTATTTCTATATCATAATTTTAATATATCAACAAAATTTGGTGTTTTTTTAAATTATGTAATAAATGGATTGAGAAATAATAATACATATGTAATAAAAAAAAATTAATGATTTTAAATTTATTGTGTACCGTGAGCTTTTGATTTCAATTTCTTATATAGGTAGGTGAAGAATTTATAAAATAAGCTACGATATAAAATAAGGTTAATACGATAGATACCGTCACTCTATCACAAATTTTGACCTTATGATGCTGCCATATATTCACTTTTGGTCCGATTGTTGTCTGTATATGCTATATTGCTAAATTATTTTATTTTAAACATACAAATTAATACAAATTATTGATCTATTATCGTTTTAATTGAATAAATTAACTATATTTTGGAATGCTTGTAGCTTATCTAATACCGTCACCCCTAAATTGCAAATACGATAGTTATAGTTATCGTCATCTACATAATTTTGAATAGCTAAGGGATTAATGATTATATAATTAAGAATTAAAACCATATTAATTTAATTAAAGTAAACATTTAATTGAAATAGAATATAAACCTTTAACTTCATTTTTAAGAATAAAAAAAAAAAAAAAATTAAAAAAAAATTATTTATTGGTTTAGATTTTTTTTACTTTATTCATTTCAATTTTGCTCAGGAATCAGTTGTCGAATATTTGTGGTCAATATACCAAAAGATGCAGAATTTTGTGCTCGTGAAATAATACATAATAATATTTCGTTTTAAGCTCGTGGGTTCCAAATATGTGGTGGAAGGTCAATATTTTTTTTTTTTTTTGCTAATTTCGAATTTTTTCAAGATTTAGTGAACGCATTGAAACGAAAGCATATATATATTTTTTACGAGCACAAGATGACCATCTTAATCAACAACAAATAAAAGATTAAAGTGATGTCAAATATTTTGCTCGACTGTATAGAACCGGTATATTTATTGTGTACGTATTATTGTTTTGACCTGTGTACAGTAGATACAGTAGATGGCGCTAACGCAATAAAAAAAATTATAATATATCGTATAGATAATTTTTAAATGACATTTAAAATTAAAACTGACGATAACTATACGCATGATGGTATCTATCGTATTAACCTTACACTTCTTCATTTTTGAGAAGGAAAAAATAAGCGAAATTTATGATGAACAAAATTCTGTGGTGATTATACGTTGCCTAGTATTCTGCCAACCGGTGAAATGAAATCCCATAAAAAATTTGTCACAATTTCACTGTCGTGACTGAATTCACCACAATTCCGACATTTGTCAGTAGGTGGTACGCTGTGTGAAACTTAAATGTTAGCTTAATTCAAGTTTTCACCACAAATGATTCCACGCTAATTAATGCGGCTGTACCGTGTGTCTTAAATAAACGTTAAGTTCAAATCAAGATTATCTCACTTCAATAAAATATTTAGGGCGTGAGAAAAGTTTTGGACATTCTCTTGAACTGGTATGATTCAAATAATAATTATAATAAAAAAACTGATGTTATAAAATCGTACAATTTTGGTTTTTAACTTAACGTTTGTTTTTGATGTCTTGAGACATATTATGGTATTTAAATTCGCCGGTGAAATTTTCACTCACATGTCATAATTGTCATAAAATATTAAATTAATATACAAAATAGGGCATTTTCGAAATCTCACCGGTTAACCACTCCAAAATATTCGCCGATCAGTAGTGGTGGATTCAAAAAATTC
>JAABKK020060200.1:0-33288 GCA_011634745.2 Catotricha subobsoleta
TTTGTTAAACCAGCCCTAAAAATGTAAAAAAACGTTGCCGCAAAACGCAAGACGTTCTCGTGAGAATCCACGGTAAACATAAGGCCTATCCGAAATATTTTATACAAAAATGCAATGATCAATAAACTACTTACATTATGAAATTCGCAATTCTACAGAGATGAATTCGAAAAGTTAATTTGACTTTTGAAATTTTGTATATCATAACAATTTAACAATGGACAAATTATAGTTGTTTATAATATGCTCTAACAATTAAATAATTTCAATAACTTAAGAAATATAGAAAATATTTCTTTTAACACTGGCTGTACAGCTGAACTTAGAAATCCTTTGATTTTAATATTGACAAAATATTTTTTGACTTCAAATAAACTAAAAATTCAAAAATACACTAAAATGCCGACATCAGATATTTTAAAATTTAATTATAAATTGAAATCTTATTAAAATGATGATTTTAAAATTATATTGCATACAGAATTGATAATATTTAATAATATAAATTTTCCACAATACATGAATTAGTATATGAGTTAGTATATGAGTTTTCTTTAATCAAAGTTGAAAAACGCTAGTTTTTCATACAAAATCACATAAAAACGGCACCACGCAATACATAAACATTCTCTTACTCCATCCATCGCCATGACTTGGTGTATCTGGTGACAGTACTATTAGTCTACTTTCTGCAACATAAACAATGAAGATTTCTTTTAAGCAGTACCTTTAAAGTCATAAAATTTAGGACAATGATTAAAGAAATTATGATGCTTTTATTATTTATTTTATTAAGATAACCTATTTATCTATCATAGGAGCTTTACACCATAGATGGAATGGACGGCAAGCCCAAAAAAAGAACGAATTGTTAATTTTCGTTTTTATAAATGTCTTTCAGGCAGTTCATTTCCACAATACATTTTTTGTATAATATATATAATAAATTTAAATGTGTCATCTCCAATACGCTCAGTGTTTCGCTGGTTCCTCTTCTTTTTTTTATCGAGACACCTGTATAAATATTTCCACCCGTATATACGAATTTTTCGTGAGATTGACTGTTTACTGAAATGTTAGATGTCGCTATAAAATTCCGATAGGGATGAATCAAAACATAGTTCGAAAGAGTTATATATGTAATATGTACCAGTATATTTGTTATTATATGCCACTATTTCATATGTTTATATACCTATGTAAATATTATATACTTGCCTTTTAATTAGCCTTAGCAAAAGATCAATTTTTTAATCTATACCAATACCAATAGCCCATAAATCTATTACATTTCTGCAGTTAGTAGGTACGTAAAAGACTCAATATAAAAATACCATAGAAATGATATTAAATTTTACTTAATGGCTATTAATATTATTTGTAAATGTAGTCGCCTTGATGCTCTTATAGTTTCATCCTCATATAGTTTATTTAAATGTTCATTTTATAAAATGTTTGCCGTTCAATTTTTCGTACGTTACAAGTTGAATTGGAATTGAAACCAAGTACATACATGAATTAAAATAATTTTATGGTTAATATAAATATCGTCATTATAAAACACATAACATTATTATTCTTTTTATTACAAATACAGCAAGCGGTAGCAGAATGAATATTCGATTTTTATTTAACTTATTCTAAACGATGAACTGCGCACGAATGGACTGATCGGTGGCGCTTGGTGATGTTCATTCTGGTCCTAGATAAATATTACATAATAATGTTTCAAACATTTCTTAGAAAGATATGAATTAAATATCTTTAAATTTTTTTTTTCTTTAGAAATAACACATTTTTTTCAAGCTTAACTTACAAAATTATTTGAATATTTTCCTTGAGTTTTTTCCCGGAATGTATTTTTGTAAGTTTTGTTAATTTTACTATAACTGCTTAATATTTGTGACTATCGATTCTTTAAATAGAAATTATTGCGATGTTTTGTTGGTGACAAGCAAAAATAAAACCTTGAAAATAATTATTTATTTTTTGGTTGCATAATTGTGCGGCAGTACATCTAAATCCTTATTATAAGCTGCTATTCCCTATTTGTTATAAGCTGCGACATGCCTTTTAATAAATGACCTAACATAATATCAATATTTGACATCAAAATGTAAATTACTTGCCTCTGTACTGAGTAGTAAATTTAAATTACTACATATTAAGTTAAGGTCTTGAAAATTAATTAAGTGAATTTCTCTATGTATATATTTATATATAGATGTTTGTACATATATATATATATTTTTTATAAATCAAAAATTATTTTTTTAACGTCTTATGTAAAACCAACTAAAGTTTTCTTTTCTTTAAAACTTCAGCAGCAATAGCAGGTAAGTATATCACTCTATATCTTACAAAGAATTAAGAATGAAGATGATAGTGCGACTCTTGACTATGACATACTCGCTATACTTATAGTTAGTTAGATAGCTAGCTATATTACATATAATACAATATTCAAACGATAAAAGTGTCTACATGCCAACCACTATGTTAATTCTATTTATTTTTATTATAATTGTACATGTATATTATATTGTATGTATAATGTGTGTCGTGTGTACGTCCCTATGACTCTGTGTTAATATTAATACTTATTTTACATGTACAATTGTACGTACATTACAATGTATTATTCCATGACTACTCCATACGTACCTAGTTATTATGTATAGTTAAATATAGATATAATTTAGCTGACAATTTACAATATAGTCAATAGATAATATTTCTTAAAAACAAAAACAGATGCTTTAAGAGCAGAATAATATTCATATAGAAAGAAAACTCAATCGAATTTCTTTCATAAAATAAACAAATGGAATATTAGTATTAGATACATAGTCGTAGGTATAATATTATTAGAAAATATTATATTTTAGTTATTTGTATAAGTACCTACATTTATACTATGAACAAAAATACGTGTTTTCCTTTTGTGATATTAAAAAAAAAAAAAACATGTTTTTTGAAACAGACAACGTTATTGTTTTCAAACTTTAACATTGCCTCTATTTTAAATATTCTGATATTATAAATAACTAATAAAATAAAAAAGAAATAGAAAAAACCGTTTCAAACATTTATCATTTCTCTAAAGAAAAAAAAGAAAAAAAAAGTAATAGAAAAAATAATATAGCTTCTGTGTTGTAACTATTATTCTATTAAATTTTTTGAATATAATTGTGAGTAAAAATGTACGTAAGAAAGAACAATAAATGACAACATATCGGTGATACATCAATTTGATACAAGTGCATTATTCCAATTTCAAACAAAATATTTAAATCAAAAGTTATAATAAATTATTAATTATCTTGAAATGTTTTTAATTCGAATTTCCCATTTTTTTTCTCTTGCTACATGAAAGGTTTTAACAACAAATCCATTAATTGACAAAATCGCACTTCCACAAATTAATTTTAAACTTTTATTACCTTTCAAATTAATTCTACGAAATATAAACTCAGAATAAGCATATTCTTAATTAAAAACGATTAAAAAAGTTTTAAAATGTGAAGAAAATAATACTCCTAACTGATTTTTGATTTAATAAACCTCAACAAAATATTGTATTCAGTTAGAAAAAAAGTTTAATTTAACTCGATTAGAAAAGAATACAAATTGATTTTTTTTTCCACTTTATTTTTTTGCTATGCTTTCATCAAAACCGAGTGATGAAGAATAAATTATAAAAAAAGAAAATGAAAAAGAAAAACTTGTGTGAGGTGAATATTTCAGATAAGAATTCGTTTATGATCGAAATACCTAAACCAAAAATACGCAGTCACATCAGAGCAATGAAGCATCATCACATTTATTTAACAACCAATTTCTTTTTACTTTACTTACCTTTTTCAAGGGTATTTGGTATAATATCTCATCATAAATATGTATATGTATTAATTTAGCAATAGCAATATCAAGAATATACAAACTATCTAATATTCAAATAATAATAATAATAATAATAATAATAATAATAATAATAATAATAATAATTTGATAAATGTTAATTAATAGTAATAATAGTACAAGTATAAGGTGACTCATTTTTTATATGGGAAATAAAAAAGTTTGTATTTCAGGTTGATGGTTGTACAGATTGTTTATTTTCGAGATAAAAATAGAGCAGCCAAAATTTGAGGCCCATTGGATCAAATTATGCCATGCGCTTTGGATTTAAATTTCTTATATATCATAATTTTTTTTTTTTAATTTATTTATAACCCATATTTACTACTTTATTTATTTTGTAAAATAAACAATCTGTATAACCATCACCCTGAAATGTGAATAGTTGGTTTTTTGGGTCACCCTAAGAAGTATTTTTAATTGTACTTAGTCATTTCTAAACTTTTTAATTGATAATTGTGCTTTATATTAAGGGTTAATTGAAATTTCAACGGTTAATAAAATATATGAAGTCACAAATCTTTAATGTTTTGAAATAAATAAATGGAAAATAGAAGATTGGTTGCAAATAATTGCATTGCATTGCATTTATAAAACAAGAAACTTATAGAATTTAAATTAGACGAGAACTTTCTTAAGGAAACAATTTAAGTACGGAAATGATTTTGTTTGACATAAAATTCTCTGTTACTTGTGACTAAATTGAAAACTAATCAATCATTCAAATAAAATTTATTGAACTGAATATATAACTAAAAATAAAATTAAATAATAACATAGGGTAAGTATTCATTTGCATTCATTGTAGGGTGTTAGAGGTTGTACAGATTGTAGCTATAGCATTGATTGTAGCGCTACACTTCAATTTTGATGTATATAGCACCTTGTAGAAGTGTATAGGCTACAATTTTCAAAAAGCACGATTCGTGCATGAGATGTTCCATATATTGAAATAAAAAAGTCTACTTTATAACTCTAAAATGTATACCCGTAGTATATTGACAACAGTTAAGCATCGTTTACAAAAGATAGACGGAAAAAAATGAAATGGAGTTACTATTCGTTATTAAATGTGACATTTTACATATTTTCCATACTTTGCAATTATTGATTAAAGAAGTGTATAATTATTGTGCTTAAATAGCTTGATGTATTACAAATATTAGTTATAAAATAAAAAAGACATGGAAATTTAATTACAGAATGAATATATCAACTGAAAAAAAAATATTTACTTAAAACTGATGCAATAAATAAGTACATAGTTTGTTTCTGGTATGATATTTTACATATTTGTAAAAATTATCGAACTCTTAGTTTGATGACTTAAACTCAACAATACGAATTAATAAAATATATTTAAGTCCTTAGCTTTTTCAATTAGAAAAATGTTCAAGAAGAACTCTTTGAAAACGTTTTAGTATTATAAAGATAAACGAGCTTGAATGATATCCTAATTTATCCGCGAACTCGTTAATGATTGGATTAGATACATTTGAAGACGATTATAAATGTCACGATATTACTATTAAAAAAGAATTTATTTAATTTCTAATAAGAAAAATGTGTATGCGACTATGTTGCTTGAAGTTTTGCTCAATATTTCCGTAAAATCTGGTGATATTGTGAATTTGAACAGTGATTGAATAAATCCAATAGAAATTTAATTTAAGCAAAATTTGAAAAATATTGGAATAATGACTATTTTTTGTAATTCATTTAAATTCGATCAAAAGAAAATCCACCTTAAAAAAAATCAGGGATTCTTGCGCAAATTAGAATTTAATTTTCATATAACTATAATTTACTTAGAGTTTACGTAAAAATAGGTGGTTTAATTTCTAATATTGTAAATCATATAAGTTTTAGAATAAAGAAAATAATAATAGTAATAATAATAATAATAATAATAATAATAATAATAATAACAATAATCATAAAAATAATAAAAAAAAAATAATAAAATATATTTTGTAATTTATGACACATTTAATGTCTGGTTTTCATTTTTATTTATTTTTGTCGAAAATAATGTTTTCTAATGAAAGCTTTTTTTTCTTATGTTCCATAAATGTTACATAATAAACGTAAACCGAACCGATGTTAAATCATCATATGTATCTACATTTCTTATTAAATATATAAATATTTATCAGTTGTATGCTTGGGCTGTAAAAAAAATTCATATTTCTATTATTTGCTTGTAAATACATTGATAATACTTTTATAGATTTTGACAAAGCAAACCTATGCCCGAATCCAAGCAGATTTATATTTTAGAATTTTTAGATTTTTTTTTTAATTTTAAAACAAATACCATATATTCTTATTCTTATTCTTATTTTTATTTTTTCAGCACACTGCCTTAAAATGAATTGATTTCACCCATGTTTCCATTCAAAATTAAATAAATTAAACAATTTTTTTTTATTTTGTCAATTTAATCATAATCATGGGATGGGTGTGGGTGAAATGCAAATGTGTCCATCGAAATCAATCAAATGATTGATCTTTGTATGTATATATGTGATATGATGGATGTACCCGAAACTTTATCCCTATTACATTTTTGTATGGCAGTAAAATAAAATATTTGATTGAAATTTCTATCGAAAATAAAAAATATTCATAATGAAAAAGATGAAACCTTTGCACGGAAGATGCCAATATAAATCGGTGCTATTTATTTTAAATATTATCATTAAATTGTTGTTCAATTTATTAGAATTTTCAATTATATTATAAATACGCAGCATTTACATAGATATTATCCAAAAGAATTCATAAACTATCTATTGTGTTCAAGTATAAGTAGCTATGTCGATAATATTCATTTATGGTTCGTGCGAGTTAAATTAACTTAATGGTATGTTGTGCCTGCTTAAAAATTAACAACGATTTCATAATGGAGAAGAATTAAATGAAAGAAGAAGAAAAAAAATTGACTGTGCATTATGTCAATTTTATAAGAACACTTATTATCAACAGAAATTATATTGTTAGAGAAAACTCTAAATTTTTCATATAAATAACATATTGTTAGTAATAACATAATTTACAATATAGAAAAATAGGCATATAAGAATAAATAAGTATTACATATTACATATATAATGAAAAGGGATTGGCCTTTTTTAACAGTGAAAATATGTCTAGTGCATTGATTATTATTGTTCAATTATTCACATTTTGTAGAAATTATATCGCAATATAGAGTCTATAAGAAATATCGAATAAATAAAAGTGGTTTAACGAAAAAACCCGTTAACGTTACGACCCTGTTTATTATTGAAATGTTTATATGCATTTTCTCTTTTAAATCAAATATAATTAATTGAAAAATTTATAATGAATCTCCACCTTGAAATGTACCAACAAACTAACATTTAATATTTATTTCTTAATGTTTATTTAGCCAAGGTTGAGAATTAATTTTTAATACGCTGAGCATTAAAAATAACAATGTTTACACTGAACTCCAGAAATAAAATAGAATCCTGTTGTTATAAAATAAATGAGACACAAGAATAACAGGGTTCCATCTCAATTTACTATATATATTATGTATAATAAATATCCAACAAATAATAAGAGCTATGAGGCTATCAAACTGTTCGTTTAATTTCTATTTTTCACAAACTCAGTGAATGTAAAAATAGAATTGGCTAACGTCAAACGAAATAACATTACGTCAATATCAGAATATTAGATGTTACTGGAATATAAAACTGTGCTATCTCATGGTAGCGATATACTACATATAATTCAAATATTTAATGTATTACATCCGGAACTCGAATAGTAATATTTTGAATTTACCTAATTACAGTTTTCTTCTCACCATTACGCGTTCATTATCTATATTTATTTATTTCAGTTTTAATGTTTAATTTACACGAAAGATTCTTTGCACTTTAATCATTTTTAACACATTAGAACTACGATATTAGGTTAAGTGAATCACGTTATGGAATATAGTATATTGATAAGTTGATTACTTTAATGCTGAATAACTGAGAATTTGTAGTTTGTTCTAGAGAAGACAGTTTTATAAAGTGCTTAATATAAAAAAAAAAACTTGGAAATAATTTGTAACATTTTGTAATTTTTTTTTAACCTTATTTTTTCGAAAATTTTGCTTTTATGTTATTATTATTATTAATTTTATTATTACTTTTATTATTATTTATATTATTTTTATTATTATTAATAATATTACTTTTATTAATATATAATTACCTAATTAGAATAGTAGGAATGCATAATACATAATCTTCATACTTGTACAATTCTATAACTATTAATTATAATTCGGAATGCAATGGCTGGCTGTGGTTGGTCGAGTCGCTTATGTAAATACTTTTATAATATGAAAACTACTTCTGAGCAATTAATTTTTATTACAATTTACATTTTAGATATTTTAATTTTAATATAAAGGAAATAATTTAGTTTTTATTTTATGTTATTTCAACGCTTTAATAATAAAAAAAAAATTATATGTTTGTTAAATGTTTCAAGATTAAATATATTTTACATTTCATCTTTTCCGTCGTTTTTCAAATTCACGAAACATTTTTCTATTAAAAAATTGTTTACACTGTTCTGTGTGTGCGTGTGTGTGTGTGTGTGTGTGCCTATGTATGTGTATGAATGTATGTGTGTGTGTATTATAAATTTGAGTCAATTTCACTTTTGCGCCTTTGAGTTTAAATTATAATTAAAAATCTTTGTTCCATCAAATAACCATTTTTTCATTCTTTTATTTTTTAATTTTTTGCTGAAATCAGTTCATAACACAAATTATATATAAAACCTATTTTATTGCAGTAAAGTAATTTTATTCAATAGATTTTTTTTTTATTTAATCATTATTGTTTTTTGAATATCAGATCTTTTCAATTTATAATTTAAATTTACATTGTAATTGTCTTAAAAAATGTTTTTTTGTTTGTCTTTAATTTTAAATGCATAAATGGGATTTTTTTTTACAAAATTATATAGGTACGAAAACATAACATCTTGGCATGTTGTGTTTCATTAAAAAAAAAATTAAATTATTTTAGCATCTAGGATGCTAGACTCTAAGTATTTAATTTGTGTAATATGGGTAAAACTTATGAATATTTTTTATTATTATTATTATTTTTACTTTTTTTTAAATTTATTTATCTTTTTCTTAGCAAGACTATATCATTATTAAAATTATTATAATTACTTATTAATTAATATTAAATGTTTGTATTAATTATTATTCGAATTTCTATTTCTTTAAAACTGATTACGTTCAATGATGCGACCTCTCTCAATTCAATCAGAATAAATTAATAATAATAATAAAAAATTATTATCAGTATATTGGCTGGAGGGTATATGTGCCATGATGGCGTGTCCACAAAATGGTTGTTTTGCAGATTATGGATTTTTATAGCATTTCATATAATTTATTTTTCATTTCGATTTAATATAGAACAAAAAAACCAATAGACGAAACACTAATTATTTACTATTTGGCTGATATGAACATCGTTTTAAATACTCACACTGCATAGAAGGTTTTATTTGTTACCTGTAGGTAAAAATATGCCTTATTCGTGGATACGCCCATTTGTGATGGAACCCTCGATTATTAATTATATTATACAATTTTTATTTTATAAACATCAAAACCTATTTATCATTTATATATTTACAATATAATATACAAAGTTTTGGTAACAACCACACAAACATTAAATAAAATTATTCTTTTGTTGGTTTTTTGTCATCTTACATTTCAATATATATTCTTAAATACGTTGTTTAACAATCAGCAAAAGTGAATTGAATTTTTGAGAATTCTGTTTTAGCTCTTCGATTTGGTCATGGACTTTTAATTTTATTTATGTTAAACGGTGTTTCTATGAAAATGAAACAAATGTACGTAAATGTATGTGACATTTTTGAGAAAAATAAAAGATAAGTTACCACAAATCAAATGTGTTTGTGTAAAGTTCTTTATAAAGACAGAAGAGTGAACTAGATTTTATTTTAATGGCACTTTGCTCGCACGTCACGTTAAAAATAAATCAAAAAAAATTATTTGATGAATCAATTTTTTCTTTTTTTACTTTTGCTGTTGGTTTTTTATTTATGAAACTTTATTTCTTCAGCTAAATCAGTTATGTCGCAATATACTTTATGTTCACAGAAAATATAATTGTTAAACGCAAAATAGAAGGCTTTTAAATTTCTCTTAACTGTTGTTTTATGATGATCGCTGGATCCAGTTTCGTCAAGCTAATAAATTGACAAGGTGAAAAAAAAAATGTATGTGGGAATATTTTTAAGAGTGAAAAACAAAATATTTTTAAGCTTAGAACATCATTCAACAACGAAACGCAAACCTGATTATTTATTTAATTTTTATATTAAAAAATATACAATTTGTAAATTGTGAAACAATCTCCTTAAGTGTGTTTAACACATTAACATTAAATTTAAATAAAATTCTCATTATTATGAATTTTGATGTAAATGATTTTATTATATATATAATTTTTTTTTTTTATTAATATTTCGATAATTCATTGCAAAGCAATTTAATCATTTCTTCACATTAAATTTATAATAATGCAGTATTTCATTTCTGTCAGAAATTATGACTTTTACACTATTTTCATGAAATTTTTATTATTAATTTAATATTCATTTATATGTTTTTGATAATTAAATCGAAAAAAAAATTAAACAATGTCGATGTTTAATGTTTATGCGGTTTTCATTGGCCCCTTGTACATTATTATGTATAAAGTTTTTGGATTATTATTCATTAATTTACACTTCAATTTACATCAGTTCTACATAGTATAACATAATTAATTATTTTCTTTTTTTTTTTCATTCATATACACTCATTATAATAATATCTCAATTTTCATAATTATTGTTTTACTTCTTCTTTTTTCTTATTTGTTATTTTTTTTTTTTGTTATTTTTTCAATTTCTTTTAAATGTTATGCAATATTATTATATAAATTATTAATAATTACATATTTATCTTAGGAAATACTAATAGCTATAATGCATAACTTCGAAAAACATTTGTAAACTGCACAATTGCCCATGCACATACAGTAACACATAATATATTACAGATAATATGTAACTATTATGCACTAAAAGAGACTTCATCTTTATCTTCAACATATCTTTTCTTTCTTTAAAATCTTTAAATTATATATTTATATATATATAATTTAGTAATTTTGGTAAACGAAAAATTCTAATCACTTATTTATTAAATTACAATAAAATGGACTCAAATGCAACATACATGCTATTTGTATTATTTAGCTTTTTCCTTGGCTTCTGCATAAATGTAGTGGATCAGAAATGTGAAATTTGAAAAATCAAGAAGTCCAGTTAAAAACTTTTTGTCAATACAAATATTTTGGCTGTTAGAAAATCATATTAATTATTTTGTTTTTAGAACAATAGATTTCGCAGGTATGTATTTTATTTATTTAATATGAATAATTACAAATTTATAATATTAGTTATGTGTGTTATGGATGTTTAATGTTTCTGTGTCTGGTGCATAGAGTTTTCACTTTTTTAGAATTTTTTTTTTCATATTTTTTTTCTTTTTAAAATATTTATTATTTAAAGCACTCACTTGACTTAAAAAATCGACAACATTTACAAGTTTATGACAACGGATACTGGTGTCACAAACTTGTTGCACCAGATGATGAATGATATCCTAAGCTTTGATAATACGAATCTTGTCCTAAGGCAGCATGTGAGCTTGGTAATGGGCTGAGTGCATTATAACCGGCATACTGACTCATATCGTACATTTTAATGTCTGCTTTTGATTCTGTTGGTAAAAGCCTTGTTATTGAAAATGGATGATTTGATGGTGTGTATCCAGCTGGTTCTTGTTTTAAATGATGCATTGAATGATAATCGCTTAATAATGATGGATGACATCGATTTACCATCGCTGATAGCTCTTCTTGTTGTATTTGATGGTGATGAGAATGATGTGATGAACCATGTTGTCCATGTGATTGCTGTCCCAAACATAATTCAGCATTAGCATGAAGCATCGCTAATGTTTCAGCATCTTTACCATGTATATTTACTCCACCACTACCGCCGGTACCACCACTTAACATATTTGCTATATGAGATTCTGCTGAACTACCGCCTTTATGTGAATGATCTCTAGGATGATTATGATGATGTTCATCATGATGAGATAGTTCTTTTTTACCGCCGGGGCTTGTTGCTTCTATACTATGTGATGGACTTTTATGAACTTGACGCATTTGTTCTTTTTTCTCATCTTTAAATCGTTTCTGTCGCCTTAAATAACAACCGTTTTCAAACATATTTCCCGAATCTGGGTGTAGTGTCCAAAATGAACCTTTACCAGGCTTATCAGGTGTTCGTGGTACTTTTACAAAACAGTCATTAAAACTAAGTGAATGTCGTATTGAATTTTGCCATCTTTGTTGATTTTGCCTATAGAATGGAAAGAGATCCATAATAAATTGATAAATTTCTGACAAAGTTAACATTCTAGATGCATTATTTTGAATAGCCATTGTTATGAGTGAAATATATGAGTAAGGTGGTTTTGCGTGAGTATAACTCCGACGGTATGTTGATGGTTTCTCTACACGAGATCTTTGCAATACAGCCGAATTAGGTGAACCACCACCATCACCTAAATCACGACCAGAATTCATACCGCCAACACTTGTATAACCACTCATTGTAGCCATTGTACCGATGCCCATATTACAAGATCCCATATTACTTAAGGGTGATCCCATTGAACCATAAGACATTGCTCCAGATGTCATACAATTGCCTCCCATTGTATTTATTCCTGCGCCAACAGCTCCCATACCATTAGTACCTAAGACACTGTTTCCAAATCCAGCACCTTGTGGAGATACAGATGCCATGCCACCAACTGACATTCCCATTGCGTTCATGCTATATGTTGATGCCATTGGACTCATATTTCCACCACCTCCTCCAGCCATACTAGACGCTGCCGTCGCTTCTGGATATAATTTTTGCATTTTCTATATTTCTTTTATTAAATTTTCAAACACAAAATTTTTATCAATTCAAGTAAATATTAATAGTTTACGAAAATAAAAAAAAAAAAATCGTTTAAACGCCAAAGATAAAACACTTAATGAAATTCATTTGAAGAGGTTCATTCATTGCCTTCTCTTCTATTTATTTGATGTTTACGTTTTGTTTTGTTTTGTTTTGTTTACTTGGTAATCACATTTATGGTTTGCACAAATAATTGTGTCACTTTATAGAAATCAATTCACTCCACATAAAACTTAGTTTAATAATAAATATAAACAATTCCGTCACTATGTAAAGTCTCAGCGCTATGATGATCAGAAAATTTTTGGACACAGGTTTTTCACAATTTATTTGTATAATATTTATACTAAATATATATAATATTTATTTATACATTGTACACATATTATCTATACTAAGTATACACTTTTATATGGTATTGAATAGTATAGATAATATACTTATAGATTCATTGGGCAACAGGTTCAAAAGTATTAGCAGATGCAACGCAAATACACACCAAACACTAACAAAGTCACTTTGCTGATTGAAAAAACAAATATGCGTCGTTGTCCGACGCCAAAAATAATAAGATTCTTCCCAGTACCATTAAAATATGAAAGGTACGCCCGACGACAAATAAATAAAGAGCACATATATACACACAATTTCCGTTTTAATGATTCGGCCGTCGCGAACAATATTTTAAATATTTGACAACATATATGGTTGTCCTACGTCGTTCCGTTATGCTGATGCCAGCTCTGTTCGTATGTATATAGTACGCGTTGTCTAAATAAGATGCGACTGTTTGCAGAGGGGAATGTCTACTTACTATTTGGCTTACTAACAATATTTCAACTGAAGTGCTGTTTTACGTGTTTCTCATTTTTTTTTTTTTATTGTTGCCTGACAATATTTCTGTTTTGGTATTATATTGGTCTATTCGATTCATACACATACGTATCAAATTTATAAAATAAGCGAATACTGTGTGTTCAGAATATCATGCTTCCATCCCCACCAATTTCATTATTTAATTCTATATAACCATAATTTTCTATATATATAAATCTATATAATATATACGTATTATACATCCATCCATACATTCGTAAAGAACATTTATTATACATATGCGTATACTAATGTTTTCTTTGAAAACGAAAAAGATAGAATATGGTTTTATATATGGTTTTATATTAAACATGCAGCCTAACCCAAACCCATACATGCTCATTCTACAAAACATGCTATACACAACATTCGTTTATGGGCGATTCAGTTCATGGCAGATATTCACCAATGAAATTCATTCATATATTTGATTCGATATTTCAGCACGTAAAACCAGCTTGTAAATTCAGTGTTAGTGTGAATAAAATATCATTAAAATACGTAATAGGCGGTATATTGTACTATGAACGCCCATACATTACAACTCCATTATATGGGAAGCATTTATATTCTTTATAAATAATAATATAATAATAATTCTTATACATCTTATATGTTGGTTGGCTTCAATTTTATATATACATATTTTTAATATATCTATCCATCTATCTATCTATCTATCTATGTTCAACATACCAACTAACATACCTAAGTATATGATATAGATATTATCTATACGCATTTTGTACCACATCGATTTATATAAAGCAATGGGTGAAATGATATAAAACGTTTTGTTTTATTATACATTTCAACGTCAATTGACATTTGATTGAAAACCAAAAGGGACACATCTTTTTAGAAATTGTGATCGAATACCATGTAGGAATATATTTTTTTTATCGGTTTGTGCGACTTCGTTATTCTGAAATTATCGTTCAAGGGATTTCTAAAAATGAAAAAAAAAAAATTAAAAACAAAAACAAAATAAAATAACTGAAAATAAAATCATAAAAAAAAAATATTTACATTTATTTTAATATTTTGAAAATGTTTTATCCAAAAATATGTAATTGAGAATATTGGCAAAAAACAAAAATTTAATATTTTTACCGGTATGCATACTGCAAATTTGCAACGTATATTTTTCTGTTTTTTATTTTTTTTGTTTTGTATTTTTATTATTACTATTTTTAAAATGTGTTTTTAAGAGTGATGACATATTTAGATCAGTTAAATTGTGCTACATTTGTAGAAAAGTGCTGTGCAAATATACCTAAAGAATACCTTTAAAAGAAGAGAAAAGTCTCTGTAAATTATATATTTTTGTTTTTTTTTTCAAATTAAATTGTTTTATAGTGAAATTTGTTTTGCATTAAAATTATGCGTACATATGTCGTATACAATATTATATAATTCATGTATATTGTATGTACGTACATACTATGTATACATGCACACATACATTCCATATATAACATTATATCTTTTATTTATACACATAATTTCAATAACTAAATTTCATAGTAAAATGTATATGCTAACTTTTAAATTAATAATTAATAAATACATTGAACATTTTAAAATCTCCTCGAACAATTAATAATAATTCTTTTAATAAACCTTAAAAAAAAAATATGTGCCATAATCGCTAAATTTATATTATTGATCATTCATTTTTCAATTAATATAAATTATGCGTTATTTGATGTTTCATATTCATAATAATTTCAAGAATTGAAAGCCCCTGATAAGTTATAACTAAAAAAATTACAGTATTTCAATTGAAGAAAATTACATATATTTTTCTTAAATTAAATTAATGGATTAATACTCCATCTATGAAACAATTAAATTTTATTAATTTAAGATTTGATCAATTTCAAATTATCACTAAATTTTTAAATTTCATTTCATCAATTTATTTTATTTTATTTTATTTTTTTTTCTTCATTTACAATAAACTAAGATTTGAAACGTTCCTTTAAGTAATATTGCTTTGGATTTGTAAGTTTCTGGTTTTCTATTTTACTGTTAATTTAATTAAAAATTAAATTAATTTAAATGATATTTTAATTTGTATGGCAAAAAGTTCATTTGAAGTCTTTATTTTTCACCAAAAGTGATGCACTGATTTACGACAAACTTTGATTGATTTTTTTGTTCTTGTTTTCTTGTGACTATATGTGTTATAAAAATGTTAATAAAAATGGGATATTTGATCAAAAATTGGTGTTATATTCATTTGCTTTAATACATTAAATGAGGAAAATACATTGATTGTGTTTTATTATTTGTTGCTAAATTTTGTTTACGAAAATTTCTTAATCCTCCTTCATTTTTCATTATCAAGTTCAAGTCAACTTTCACACAATTTCAAATAAATAAAAACATAAAAACATAAAAACATAAAAATTCTTTTTATTATTGAACAATTTTTGAATATCATTTATATTAATTAATTATTAATTTCTTTTAATTTGGAAAGTAATCAAGTTGCTCTAAAGATATTTTTTTTTATTCTAATAATGCTTGAATTAATATATTTATTCATTTCTCAAATAAAATAATTTTTAAAATATAGTTTTCTTTCCATTCTTAAATTACATGCATATTAAAATCAATTGAGTCAAAACGACTCATTTATTTCGCAATCTAATATTCAATACGCTGAGTATATGTTTTCTTAAAAACATATCGATACTGTTTCGTTGATTTTTTTTAAATAATAATCATTCGAGAAGAAATTCATTTAACAATAAATAATTAAAATGTAAATAATTGAACACCAAAACATATTCAAACGTTTATTTAAACTGATCACTCATCTGCTGTTACAGACCAATTAAATAAACAGAAAATACAAAATTCAATTTTTATTAACATTGTGAATTCTATTATTTCATCAACAAAAAAACAACAATAATAAAAGCAGAAAAAAAAATATATATTTATTTATTTATTTATACCAGCTGATAAGTGATATCAATAATATCTAACTTATGTAATTTTGTCAATTAATCTGCCGTGTAATGTAATTCGACTATTATTATAGATAAATTTTCTATTTAATTGACTATTTACAAATTGATGGTATTAAAGTTAATTTCACTTTAATTTTTTTGATAATTTCAATTTAATTGATAATGCTACTTAAAATTTATGTGAGATTATTAAATTGATTTATTTTATTAGGCATTTAATAAATAATGACTCAAGAAAGCATTAGTGTGTTAAATGATAATAGTTGCAGCATTTCAACGTAAATAATAATTAAAAGTCTTGGCTTAGAAACAAAGATTTATTTCTTTATAATGAAATTTCATACATTTCGTTAATCTATACAACATTATATGGTTTTTGTTTTTGTTACTGGACGTTGATAGTGTGCACCTATTTGTATATAAAAAGTTACTCACTATAAACATCCAAGTAACAAAAATAAAAATGAATATTATTAAATTCTAATCGAGTAATAAGATGTCAGTGAGAAACCTTGTTCTTTAGTAATTGTTTTGCTCAGAATAAATCAAATTTATTCAAAATTCCGGGAATATCTAATACAAATGTACTCAAAAATGCATTAATAAGCTGTAATTTTAGCAACAGTATTACAGGTGCTACGTTAATTAGATGCTAACTAGAAACAATTTAAATGTTTTTAGTTTAATTATTTGTTTTAGAGTAAAATAATTTTCAATCATTAAAAAAATAAAAAATAATATTAAACTTATATTTTTCCACTTTATGGAAACGGAAGTATTTTTTTTTTAGAATAATATTTTATTCACTCTTTCTAGCTACAAATTATAGGTAGCAAGTTCCTATACCTATTTGAATTTGAAGAAATTTCAAATGATATCCTGAATCCAACGAAAAATATTGGAAATATTTGAAATATTTAAAGAAAAACTGTTGATGGCAGATAACATTTTCAACATCAAAACTCTTAATTATATATCAGCTTATGATTCTTTTAAATTGTTGAATAGTTTATATATTAAATATTCTGAGAAAAGCGATTATTGAAGAAGTGTAAAGAGATAATGTATTTTAATTTCAATTTTTTCACTTAATTTCATAAATAATCAATCTAACGATTCAAATATTATTATCTATTATTTAAATGAAATGTATTAATTATTAAATATAATTGCAGAGAATTAAATTTAATATATCAGAAAGAGATAGAGAGAGACAGACAGTGGTTTACTTTGTTATCACACCGATTTAATTTTCGGATGCATCATTACTGGAGATAAACTATCATTACATTTATCAACTTTATATTTTGAATTTTTTTAAACAAAAGAATTTGTACTAAATATGGTTGGACTTTGAATTGATTTCACTATCTTAATATATTTACATGTAAATAGATAATAATAAGGTCACAATACTGAAACAACCAGAATATAATTCCAAGATAGTAATAAAAAAAAAAAAAAACCCTAAATTTATCACTGAATGATGTATTCAGTAAATACTTTTGATCTGGTAACTAAAAAAAATATATTCAGAAAAAAGCAAAGCTGTGCCCGCTATTTTTGTCGTTAGTTACATTTTTAGGTAATATCTTCAGAACAGTACGAGGTGCAATATTGGTGGCATATGATTTGGAAAGCCATTAGGTCTGGTAACTCAACGCTAACGGTTACAAAAGCTAACTCAAAAGCTTATAATTATATATTCCGTTAGCGACTAAAAATGAAAGTTTTCGATACTTTTTACTATTTTATTGCCGTTAACGGGGTTTTTAATCATCTGCTTTTGAGTTAGCCTTTTGGAACTGTTAGCGTAGAGTTACCAGACCTACTGCCTTTCCAAATCATATGCCACTAATTATATGTACCTCGTACTGGTCTTGAGATATCTACCAAAAATGAAATTAACATAAAATTAGCGGGCACAGCCTTGGAAAAAAGCGAATATAACTAATTATTAAATCATAATTTTTTTAATTTTTATACAGTTTTAACTAAATAATTGCAATAAAATTTAACGCTTGTGTAAAGAAATGCCTAAAATATTAATGTAGAAAGTAATAATCAGTATCCAACTAATAATAATCAGACTGTATAATCTATTTGGTCAATAGTCAATCATTACGGCAATTGCTGTTTAAACACTGAAATATTATATTACTGAAAAAAAAAAAGTGATACATTTTCGCAGCAAACAAACTCCACATATACAAATTGCTTATTAATATATATATTATTTATATATTATTTATTTTTTGGTTCAACAATATTTTTTACGTACAAAAACTTTCGTGTATTATAAACTCAATATTTGATTTATCTTTAAATTATAACTATTAACAAATTGTTTGTGAATGCGCATATATATGTTTTTATTAGCTAATGTTTTAAAAAGCTATTCATTAATCCTGATATAAATATTTATACAAACAAAAACAACATCTTTATAAAAGATATGCGACAAAAAAAATTAAAACGGAAATTTTAATTATTAACTTACTTACTTACTAAATATGTATGCTTTTTTTAAGTTGTTGTGTGTGTTTTGTTTTTTTCTGTTTTTGGTTTTGTTTTAATAAAAAATTAATAAGATTAGGTAAAGTATGTACCTACCTTCATCTATGTGATAAATAATTAACGATATAATAAATATTACATTTTATATATAAGTTAAGCCCTTGTTTACAAAAATAGTAGTAACAGTTTTAACTATCAATGAAGTACATTACACAAATATTTAATTTTTATTATTTCTGTGGCAGCATTACAGGAAAAATTATTTTGAAAATGCATGTCATATTCAAATTTATAAATATATCGAGTATCGACCAACATATAAAGAAAAAATCACTGACTGAACAATGAAAATTGAAAATTTTACTATATCATCCCAACTAAACTTTTCTTCAATAGATTTGTTATTTTAGGTAGCGACGGTGATCGAAAATCATGATGCTATCTGTTATTGAATTTGAAATTACAATAATCTCATAAAATTTAAAATTTATCTTAGTCTTATTTTACAAATATTATTTTTATGAGAGAGCAAGCAGTTAATTTATTGATAATAGTTTATTTTTAGATTTTTGTTTAATTTGATAATTTTGGTGACTAATTTAGCCAATGTGTGTTTAGGAAATATATATATTGTAATATTTTTTATATATTTTAATTTGAAATAAAATTGAAAAATTATTTTTTCGATAGGCTGTTAAATATGACGTAGATTTGTGCATTTCTATAACGTTTTTAAATTTCGTTTTGCTTTCAAATTTACCTACTTTTTAAATAATTTATTTGTATTATGTGATTGAAAAATGAAAATTAAACGTTTTTATTTAAAATATCATTCACTTTTATTCGTTACTAGCTGTAAAATTACTAAATATTTTAATAGAAATATTTTATTAAGCATTATTTTTGCAACAGTGGTACAACAATCAAAGAAAACAAAAATAAAAATAAATAAAAGAATACAGATTTTTCTATTGAAATTTTTTAATATTAATTTATTAAAGATCTATGTTATTATTAAGCCAACTATAATATTTTATTTCGCTGAGAATATTCATTATCAACATATACAGAACAAATGTCTATTAAAATTATTTTGCCTTAGGCATTTTGTTAAATGTAATCACATTACACATATACGTTTTCTTTGTAAATGCTATCGACATTCTTCATCATTATTGTGGCATATGCATTAAATATACCATCCCATGAACATAACTTACAATGATTTTTATTTGGTTTGGACAATGGCAATTCATCCCTTCAGTTAAATAACTTTATTCTGAAGATATTAAATAAATATTACAAAATATATCAAATGTGACTGTGCCATTAAAGCATTTTCCATCCTTTTCAATTTGAAGCACGTAACAATATAAAATAAAAATGTCTAGATTTAAATCATATTTCACGCAAATATGTTAAGCGATATAAAAATTTACTGAACATTCATATAAAATAACTATTTTTATCTTAATTTTGTTAATTAATTATAATTGATGATATTCGAAAAATAGCATATTAATTGTTACTATGACTTCATATGCTAAACAAAACCTAGCAAAGAAAAAAGAATAAATAAATAAATAAAATAAAAATAATAACTGATTAGATAAGCATATATGAAACATTCTGTAATAAATATAATAATATTTTAAAAAAAAATAAAACATTTATAAAAGTAACGTAGTACAAATAATTTAACTCATTTAAAATCGTATGTACGATTTAATTTGATTATGAATTTGTTAAAAGAAATTTCATTTAAAGTGTTTCCAAAATTATTATAAATTATGTATTAAATACTTATTTCTATATTTTTAACTAATTATTATGAATTTGTATAATATATTGTTCATATTGCTCGCTTGTTAATATGTTTATTTATTTAATTTTTCTATTTGTATGGCTTTTTTTTTCTGTTGTGGTAAAAAAGAACTAAATTTTTAACGGACGCATGCTTTGAATCATTGATCTGTGACCATAAATATTACAATTTCATTTGGAAGGTTATACTTGAAAACAAAAATGACCAGTCGGTAATGTGTTATAAACAACAAATAATTTTAATAACACGTTTTTTTTTTTTTTTAATTTTTATAAATATGAATCACACAAATTTAATGCAACGCAATGAAATAAATTTCTGTAATATTTTTTTTTTACTCGTATGTGCGTGGATTGTACACACAATGTCAGTTCAAGAAGTGCACATGGATAAAATCGATATAAATTGCAAGTCATGCAAATGAAATTGAATTAAAAAAATATTATAATGATGACTTAACTATATAATAAAGGCGAAAAATATAATTATTACTTGCGTTTCAAAATTCGAATAAAAAGTATTGCAATCAAATTCACCAAAAAAAAAAAAAATAATAAGAAAAAGAATAAAAATTTCTTTATGCGTCTTATTTTCGTCTGGGTTATTCTGAGATTTATAGTACGTACCTACAAAATGATTTTAAATGAATTGATTCACTGAGGGCCATTTTTTCAATCATAGTTTAACTTTAAGCTGATGAGTTTTTTATTTATGGGAACTATCAAGTTAAACCTCGTTAAGTTTTAAACTTAGTTTAAACCATAATTGAAAAAGTGGCCCTGAATGATTTGTTTTGTTCAGACAAAATGAAATTTTAAAATGGATAACTCCTTATTCAATACAAATCATACAATTGCTTTAGTAACATTTTGTTACACGCGTTCTGGGTGTCCAGTCTATTATTTAATATGGCAAACAATACCGTTACCATATTATCTCGAAATTAATATCTAAAAAAAAGCACTTATCTACCTTTGAACATTTAACAATGAATTCCAGGTGTACATTTGATGAAAATTTTAAGGTAGGCGCTATTAAATGATTTCACTTAATTAGCGAAAGGTTTTCAGTAATCGGAAATCAATCAAAATTCAAACATGGATTAATGAGTTTATATAGAAAGTTTTAGATGTTTTATTTTTATTGAAACCTACTGAAGTCTTAATTATCGAATGTTCACCTGAGATATCTCTCATTTCTCATCTATAATCGATATACATTTATTACTAATCATCAAAAGCACATTAACATTATTCTACATAAAAATTAAAAATTATTTTTGACCAAGAACATTCAAATAGTATTTAAAGAATGTAATATAACAGTCGCCCACCTTTACGGTAAAAAACCAAAAAAAATATCACAAAAATATTAAATGAATTGATGGTAGCTATCTAGAACATTATTCATATAGTTTATCGACTTCATAAAATACAGCTTTCATACAAATACCGCACTAATATCAATTCAATTTAATGAAACCAAAATGCTGTTTACGAAAAAAAAAAGAAGAAAAATATATAACTACAAAATACAAAAAAAAAAAAAAAACTGAACTTGTAAATTGATGTTATAAAAATTTATGTAGTAGCAGCTATATTAATAATCTTACGTCTTACCTATCTCCGCTATCTGTATAAATGAATAAAAATAAAGGTGCAGGAACAATTACAGTGTCTGAGCTGAATCGCTGAATAAAGAAATAATATTTTATTATATATAAGTTCAATCTCGATGTGTTAATCAACTTAAAATGTGTGAATATTTTCTTCTTCTTTATTATCTACAGGCACAAGAACAATAATTGTGTTATCATAAAACAAGTTTCATTTTTATAAATTCTATATTATTAAAATTTTTATTTGAAATACACGTCGCAAATGTAGGTAGGAGATTGGTAGTGCGGTGATTTAAGAAAAAAAATATCTGTTTATTCATTTTGTTTTTTTTTTTCTTTTTTTGTATATTATTATTTCTATTATCAATACAAATATTTATTTTTTAAAACAATAAACCAATACATCTATTGGATTCGGAAGCCGCATAAATATAGTTTTACTATTATTTATAAATGCATGATAAATTATTCAAGAAAATATTATTTTAATGCAAACTGAAATGAGTTGTAAATTTAGGTAACCTAAAGTATATATCAGGACTGGATGTAGACAAAATGGAACCTTTTTGGAGCTATTGAAATATAAAGGCACACAGTTTTAAGCAATTTCATGAATAAAACTAAATTCTGTTTATAGTCATGTCATAATTTGGATCATCAATCGATTGATTACCTCGGGTGATACGCCATAAGTGGATATATTAAATGGATAGAAATAAATATAAAACGATTTTATCTAAATAAAATAAAAATTATTTCAAATATGTATATGTACCTACTTTTTTCCTCAGAAGTAGGTATTTCTGTTATTTTAAAAATATTCAATGGATTTCTGAAAATGAAATTATTTTGAAAATATTTTTTAAATTATTCTGTTTGTGATAAAAATGGTTAATATAATGTATTAAATGAAAATTATATACGATTTAAATATTTTTGAGATAAAAATTTTTGAGACTGTACAAAAAATTGTTATATGAATGTGAGTCATCATAAGTGATATAATCTCGATAAAAAAAATGAGCATTTCTTAAGATAACTTATATTTTTATAAATAAAAAAAAATAACAAAAAAATAAATAAATAAAGAAAAAAATGAGCATGTGCCAGCTATATTTTTTTTTTCCTGAATGTAATCAGAAATTTTCTGATAGTGAAGTTGATCAATTCAATATTTTGTTAGGTCATAATATTTATTTATTTTCATATTAATTTTAACTTCATTTCATTCATATTTATAAAAGATTAACTACTATACTAGTAGTTTTACCAATGTTTTGTTTGACCATATCCGAATATGTTAACAAAAAGAACATATTTTCTTACAAAGTTGAAAATACGATGTATCATTCATAAAATATAATACCTATATTTATTTCATTACCCATCTACAACATTATTGTACAGTAGCTCAACTATATATTTATTGTAATAGTCACAGGTATACCAAAATGAATGTAAGCTATAGAAATTTTTACATTTTCTTTATAATGTTTGTGTATTATAATAAAAACTACTAAACAATAAAAACATACAAAGCTTTATACTTCTATCTTTTTTTTTATTTTTATTTTTATTTTAAATAAAATATTAGGAAAAGAAGAATAATAACAATAGTACCAACAGTAGAACACGTCAAAATACTAGGCCAATTCATATTAAACATATTATATATAGAATAGAATAAAACCAAATGGGCTTTAACATTTAACGTCTATATATGAAATTTACAAATAATAGGATGATTTGACAAAACCGGAAACTTTATAGTTTATCATTCAAAATTGAATTTGTAGTTATATAATAATTTATATATTTTCTATAGACAGTATTCAGGTAAAATGTATATGTTGTATAAATTATAAAATGTTTATCATCTATGGTACTAGCAATAATGGTACAGAAACGTCATTTTAATAATGGTGATAGAAAATTTCTAGGCGCCCTTTTCCGAAATTTATTTCATTGTTTGAAAAAAATAATAATAATAATAAAAGAAATGAAACTGCAGCGGGTTATATTAGACTTAGCTAGAAGATTAAAGTTATCCACCGTCAGATATGAATTATTACTAATTTATTATTATAATATATAAATTATTGTATGTAAATAGAAGAATTGTATCAGACTAAATGCATTTATTCCTTTATCCTTTCAGTTTTATATTTTGACTACAGATTGACTAGATTGTTTAAATGGCTAGAAAGCAAATCATAAGAAACCAATATTCTTAAAAATTTAGTTATAAAATTAAGCTCCAAGACCAGATATTAGAAGGCAATTACTTCAAATCAAGTCTTTTTTATGCAAATCATTTATTCAATTTTGTCGTATAAGTATAACCAAACAATTACTTGAAAGGCATAGCGGAGGAACAGCGCAATGCTCAGTTTAGAAAAAAAAAGCAATTCCTATGAATTCTTCACTAAATTCTACAGTTTTGGTCATATCCACGTAATTTTTAAAGAACAGCCTTGAGTGCTTTTGTTAATTTTTTGCAATTACTTTTGAATTCGAAATACGCCCTTCAGTTCACATAATTCAATCTTGACAATTTTTCAGCAGTATCATAATGCTACAATATATTATTAAAATAATTTTGAATTGAATGTATATTTAATTCTGTTAATATGCTTGTGTCTCCGTATTCAGTGGGATAATTTTGATGGTCGCAGAATATTCTTCTCTTCAAGTTTTGATTTATTTCGTTTTCGGCCATGGGACTCAAATTAGTAAAAGAAGTTGGAAAAAAAATATAATTTTTTGATTTTGCTCAGGATTAAGTAGACGGGTCGCAACCAAAACATATATATTTCCACGAGCACAAGATTCTGCGTCTTTTGGTAAAATTCTTAACAAAAATGAAGTCATGTATCAATCTATTGGCAGCTTGTTTTTTTTATTCCGCATTTTATAGAGATTTAGTGAACTGAGTCAAAAGCAAATTGATCTTTTTAATATTTGGATTTTGTAATTTGAGGAGTGTATTTTTTTTTCCTTAAAGGACCGTTATTTTGGTTTATAGACTATTTTTCTTCACTTCCTTGATTTTGGTCTACTCTTCTAGATTATTTTGGCTTCACCCTCCATCTGGAACAGTTGACCCTGCACGTATCTGCGCATCAGATATTTATTAGCAAACAACAAATATGAAAGCATTCTTGGGAAATATCCAAGTTTTATTACCGTTATCTGATATTTAAAGAATGACAAAATACAGATTTTATAAGTATTCTTTAGACATGGAAAATTTTATAAAATTATATTAAGCTTAAAAATATCATATACCTAGATGTATATAAAAAAAAAAATAGAACATAAAAAAAAAATAAAAAAGGCATGCAAACAAATATAAAAATGTAAAATATAATACAATGAAGAATTTCAGTGCAAATTGAATGTTTTATAAAATTATATTTTTATATATTTCTTTTCGCATTACATTTAAACAGAATCAGGGATGAAAAACTTCGTGTTCTTTTTTAAAAATATTTAATTATGTTATTTTTGAACCAATAATTTCAATATATATATTTTTTTAAGTTAATTTATTGAAAGAATAAAATTAATTAACTTTGTTCAAAAAATTTATATATTAATATGTCTTTTCGATTTCGTTATTCAGGACTAATTCAAGGCTTTTCTTCCAATTCCACTTCAATTTATTTATTATGTTTTTCTTATTGTTGTGAAATACAATTATTAGTAATTTTTCAGGAACTGACATTATTATATTAGAAATATATTTTAATTTTATTGACATTTTTAAAGGAAATTGAATGCGATTAAAAACGTTTATATGAAACAAAATATTTGTTATAAAACTTAAAACTAATCAATAAGAAAAAAATATATATATAGGCCAGCTATATTTTTATTTGTGGTGGTACAATAAATATCGTTAGTCGGATTGAGTTTGTTAAGTTACTGAATATGGCTTTTCTTTTAATTATCAGAAATTTAAAATTTACAAAAAAAAAAAATATATTTGTTTTTCAGTTTTTAAACTTATGTCGAATTTAAAGATCACAATTCCATCCCTGCCAATATATACATGCAACGAAATTGAAATTAAACATCAAGAATTATCACATTTGATTTCTACTTTCAAGTCATTTTATTTTATTTTATTTATTTCGCTCAAACAGAGTTGTTTTGAAGCAATTTTTTTCTTTTTATTAGATATAAAATGTAAGGTAAAATGTTGAGGTATTATAGAATAGTTTTAAAATGAAGACGATCTTAGATCATAAATACACTTAAATGATAAAAAAAAGAGTTTATTTTCTATATTCCTATAAAACTTGCATTACCTCAAACATTTTCAATGTAGTGTAATAGAATAAATTACAATTTGTAATTTGGTTTAAAACCAGCGATAACATTCAATACTCACCACAGATTTTATAACATTTCCCGTTTAATTTCTTCATTTAAATGTAAGGGGTGAATGAATATTGTAGTATTATTTCATTATCTGTGTTATGGCTTATCGTACATTCTCATATCCACTTTTAAATTTAGTTTTATTAAAATATAATGCCAACCTTTACCGAATATAACTATATTAAAATTTTGTATACATTTGACTTAATTGTTTGAATTTATAATTCGTTATAATATTAATATATGTGATATGACTATGTTGACTATATGTTATTATGAATTTAACAATTGTATAGTAGAAATCACAAGCAAATAAAAATAACAACAATAGGTGTACAATATGTCTGGATCTATCCAGCCTAGGTTCTAGGTGAGTTGTGTATCATACACACACAGACATATATAACGTTCACATTGCATAAATGCTTCTAGTTATAAAATTGTTGAGTTTGTGTTTTCAATGTATCGAATAATAAGCGGCGAATAAATATATTATATTGTACCCATTCTAAAATACAATTAATAGAAGGCATACGTCTATCGGTTTTAGGTACATCATTGCGTACCCATTACAATGGATGGTAAAAACCATCAATATGCGCATAATGGGCATAATATAAAAAAAAAATCATTGCAAAAGAATAAATGCATAGAGATAGATTATACAATATTTTATTGTAACCATGTAGCCTAGCATGCATTCTACAATTTATAAATTATATAAGAGTATAGAAAGTTGAATAAAAATAAAGATTTTTTTTGTTATTTTTATGTTTACATTACATATTAAGCGATATATAGATATGTATAGGAAAATAAATTGTGATGGAGGTTATGGCATTTTAAACAAAATACCAATACCAAAATACAAGCATTAAATATATATATATATATATATACATATTTTTAAACGTTACATTTTACCGTCAATATAATATTTTGAAATATTCTTAATAAGATGGGATGAATTTTATAGCAAAGTTTGTGCTGTTAGAATAATAATATATAGAATATTACACATTTATGAGATAAGTGTAAGTAGCATATAAATTTTAAGATTTTTTTTTTAAATGGATTGTGGGTTAAGGTTTTACATTATCTATAAAATGAACAAAAAAAAAAAAGGAAGAAAAAAGGAAAAAAAATAACAAGCAAAAGAAAACAATCATTATATTAAACGAAAAGAGTAAGTATAGGATTTAGGAATAGAGATATTCATAATACAAGTTTTGTTTATTATAAAGTTCTATACATACATCCGGAACTCCGGAACTCTTCATAAGTTTAGTCTTTGTAAATATATTATAAGCACAATAACAGGAACATTTTATTATTTGATTGTATAGAATGAATACATTTATTTATTATTGGTTTTTATGGAGCTATGTATAGTTTGTATGTAAATTTTTAGATATGGTATTATGAATTTATTGCATATTATTGTGTTATTCAAGTGCTATGGTATAGAGGTTTAAATTTTTTATTTTTGGTTATTGTTCGTCGTATTATTTGTAAAAAAAAAATGAGATTAAAAAACATTAAGCTTTGTTGTTATTATCAAATGAAATTGAAATGCGAAGCCGATGTTCACTTGATACTTTCCTTCTTTATTTTAGATTAAATAGTTGTATATTACAAATCGATATATTAGCAATCTAATCTACGATCTTATATTAAGCAGTTAGTAGAAATTAGAATTCGAATAATGCAGTCCGCGTCCGAGCCACTTTTTTTGCAATCGATTCTCTGCGACTCATTTTTTTTCACGCTGATAATAAGATTATAACTTTAAGATTATGTAAGCCTTGCGCTGTTACAAATAAAAAAAAATAGTAAGAAAGAAAACAACACAGAAAAGCAAAACTGACTTCAAATTTAATTGAGTTATTATAGATCTATTCATAATTTAACTTAAATATTGATTGCTGCAGCAAATTATCTGTTAATTAATTTATTTAGTTTTTAATCAGATTTGTTCCTGTTTCTATATAATTTTCTGAAAAGATTATGCGGCATTTAAACTACTACAACAAACAATAATATTTACTTATATTTAGAAGCTATGAAATGTGGGAATTATGAATTTTCGTTTATTCTGCTCTTCTATTAAAGGAATGTCTTCTACTTTTTTTTTTACTTCTCTTAAATTTATTTCTAATTATTAAATTGATAAATTGATCTGCGGTTAAATACGTGCTTTCTATCACCCCTTATTATTACCTTTCTTTCTTTTATATAAAATAAAGGACATCGTTCCATTGTATTTTCTACATAAGGAGGACATTATGCAATTTATTTAATAATATATTCATAAAAAAAAAAATATAATAATGCCAACCACGAATATATTTTTTAATCATTTATAAGTAAATTATATTCACTGCCTAAATACTTACCGACTTTCTCATATTATATATCGATAAATATAGAAGTCATTATAATAGGTATATAACCGCAACCAGTAAAATGGAACAAAAGCGCCTACTATTCAAACTAAGTAATATAGATAAACATATAAAAAACTAAAACCCCAATAATTTTTCTGTATATATAAAATATTTTGAACATCGCCACGTGTATGCATAAGCATTATAATTTTATAAAATAGTTTTCACAATATGAAATGACGAAAATATATAATTTTCTATTCACGAAGTAAACAATCAATCGACTAGTACTTGAAATGACGCGTGGCCCATACCATCAACACACAGAGATATATTATAGGTAAGTGAGTAAAATATATTCCAAATATCTCTGGTATGGGATTTGAATTACAAATTATGATATAAACTTCGATAGTTGATTACAGAGAAAATTAGATTGCACTTGCACACCACAAAATATATTTTGGTAAGTTCGTATGTAAATAAATATAAGATATAATGATTGAGTTCGATTGTAATTATAATTAAATTATGTTACCAAAATATGATGCTAATTGATCGAAAATGTGTAAAATAAAGCAAAAAAATAAAAGAAAAACCAGTTAAGAATAATATTTTTGTACGGACAAATAACATTTTCTCTTTTAATTCTATGACTTCAAATAATTGAATATTCATGGAAATAAAGAATATGTTAACATTTATTGTCACACATATTAGACCTAGCCTAACCTCCCATGTTATTATTATTGAATAAAAAAAAAAAACACATAACACGCCAACACTATTTATAATATAATGAAATCAGTTTAAAATACACAAATATGTCACGTTCTATAAAATGATGTTAAATACTTTTTAGGTCTGGTCGCTGGATATAAAGAGATAAACAAATTGAAACCTTCCACCCTACGGTAATATACAATTGTAACGGTGTACAGCCACTGGTTTATCTCGGGATCAAACAGAAACCATATTATACATTAATACAATACGTAGAAATATATCATCGTCTACGTATATTCAACCTAAATTATTATATACACACAATATAAAACGAAAACGAAGAGTGACGACGTCGTCCCCCAACATCATATGCTGAAATAGTGATAATCCCCTGCTTTCAAAAAGATATGCGCATTATTTCACATTGTAGCGAATTAATAAGCGTTTAGGATAATAAGGCAATAGCTCTGTTGAGATAAGACTCCGTATAATACGACATATACTTAGTTTAGTATTATTATAATATTTATATATTATTTGGTACCATCCTAACTAGTGATGAATATTCTAATAAATGCATTGCATATTATATAGATATTTAACAGCACAAAACGACAGGAATAAAAAAAAAAAAATATACATATAATAAAATAAAATAAAATAAAAAGGCATATTTGGGTGGGAACCAACTGGCTTCATTTGATGGGGGTGAACTACTAATATTGTCCCTTGAGGCAATAATATATTGCTGGTATTTCTGTAGTGATTTTCTCATAATAATCAAATGTATTATAATAGAAATACATACAATACATATATTTGCATAGACGTATTATGATTACCTATGTATTTGTATTTATATCTGGTATATGCACTTTATTTACATCAGGCTTATATATAATTTTATTGTTTCACTGTTCACTCGTTAAATATTATTATTAGAGGTTGTATGGATATTATTTGATATATTATTATATTGAATGTATTTGTACATTTTATAAGCCACAAGGTGAAATAATGAAAGTTAACTGATTCTATTTATTAACTGATTTTAGTTTGATTCTGGATACAGATGTGAATTCTTATTAGATTATTACATAACTGATTACCATTTATATTGGATTAATTTTTCATATATTTTTTTTTTCATTTCTTGTAGACGCTTAGAAGTTTAAATTTTTCAGGACTAGATATTTTAGTACCTGAAAAGACTTAAGAACTTCACCGAAAAGCAACCACAAGGATTACTTTTGTCAGTAAAATTCTTTAAGAAGTCATAGGCTGATTTATTTCACCATAGAGGAAACAGAAACAAAGTTATCATCCCACAAAGTTCTTTTCTAAGCTATGCTATCAAATTCTTTTTCGCTTTGTAAACTAGGTCATACTTTATTAATGATTGGATTATATAGATTATATAGATTAATTAATTATTAACAAAATTTAATTTTAAACAAAAATAAATATTATTATATTATTATATAAGAAATGTTTGATCTAACACAACAACAGCAAAAACAATAATCGTGAGAGATATTTGAATTTAATTTTATTTCAATCTTATAAATAGAGATTATTTGCTGAAAATCACAATTATTGCATTCAAAATATTTACATTAAATAAAAACGAGAATAAAATAATGTAATAATGTTCATTTATATTGACCAGAAGAAAAAAAGCCTAAGGCTATAAATATTTACAGATAAATAAAACATGCAATAATAAGGGTAAAAAATTAACCAATTGATAAAATAAAATCATGACAATATTAAATGAAAAATTATGCAGGATGGAAAATTTCATAATTATTTTTGAATATAATATCAAGACATTTGTTATAATTAATTTAAATAAAGATTTTTTGATTTAAAACAGAAAATGGTACATTAAATGCCAAAAAAAAAGTAGGTATAACTAAAAATTTCAGAGTTCCAATTAAATATATTGGAACAGCATTAATGTCATTTCAATTTCAATTAAACATTTTAAATTTATTTAATTTTTCCAAAATGATTTCAGAAGTGAAAATAAATAATTATTTAAATCATTGCATGGTTAGAATAAAAACGTGTACTTGATATCTATCAAAAAAACACTGAAAATATCTTTGGAAATTCAACAAGATGATAAATTTTATTGAAAATTAAAAACATGAGTAGCGAGATACTATTACATTTAATGAAATTAAATATGAAATATTGAAATTAATATTTCACATTTTACAGTTTTTATTTCAATATTCTACATAGGTAAGTATGTCTAAATTCATTTGTTATTTAAATTATCATTAAATATTAAATATTTAACTTTTAACAAATACTTAATTAACATCAACAGATAATAAATCACAAAGAAAATTATAAAATAATAATTATTTAAGTAATGAAATTATGAAATATTTACTTATACAAATTTATATTACGTTCAGAATTTTATTTCTCAAGATCTATTTTATATTTTTATATTGCTCAATTTTATCGACTAAGGTGCTGTTCATATATTACGTAACACAAATTTAACCATTTTTTAACATCCCCCTCCTCCATTATAACAATTCGTAAAAAATGTCCAACAACCCCCCCCCCTTCCGTTGTACGTAACAGAATATCCAAATTTTTAAATCATTGAAGTAAAATTTAAAAAAAAAATGGTATGTAACATCGATAGATACTACCTTCACCCACCCCAACATAAATCGGCGTAACCATAGGCGCCGACTTTTTGAAAGTTACCATTTGACTACAAATACTACAAAAGCAGCATAATAATTGTATTCACTGCTACAGCCGCTACTAGTACAAGCTTCAATATAAGAAATACATCAATAAAAATAATAAATAAGAAATATATTTATAATTCGCTTGTTTCTACATTTTAAAGTTTTTTATATTTGAATTTTGCGTTCATCTGAGAATCACACCAGA
>JAABKK020060211.1:0-33248 GCA_011634745.2 Catotricha subobsoleta
GTGACCATTTACATATTTCTGGTGACAAATCACATATAAATTCTGGTGACCATTTACATATTTCTGGTGACCATTTATATATTTCTGGTGACCGGATTATTTTTATTCCTAAATTTAATACTATTTTGTAGGACGTTAAAATCAAAAAATGCTTTAATAACTGTCATTTATTAAATAAATTAAAATTGTTAATACATTTTAATTTTAAGAAAAGTCGAATTAAATCACTTGAAACGATTTCAGTTGGAAAAAATATAATATATGGTATATAGAACCAAAAATAACACTACAATCCTGCACTGCAAATAAATAGCTGTATAATATTCTTAAAAAACGATGGACACATTGAAAAATTACCATTGAAGAAAAACATATGGAAGAATGGCTATTAAAAATAACATAACCATTTTTCTTTTTGTCTTAAAACTTTTACAAATGAGTTAACAAGACTTCACACAGCGAACTAAAACCGAAAAAAGAAATAAATAGAAAAAATATAATTTGACTTGCATATTTACTTACCTATGTTAAGTTTGCGCTCGTTGATTTTTAATTGAATTTCAAGGGTGAATGCGGTTGATTGGTTTGATAACATCTTGTGAGTTGTGAGGTTCTATTTTTTTTTTCTCCTTTAAAATTTATTTAAAATTTACATTTTTTTTTCTCGACCAAATTAACATTTATTAGAATCCATCAAAATGTAAATTTTTTTAGTTTCGGTTTTGTATTTATATCATCTTGGTCGTTTAGTGTAAATTATCTGATAAATTAATTTGGGGTGAGCCGAAAAAACAAAGAAATTTAATCAGCAGTGCAGCCAGTTTGTTCATTAATTGAAACAAAATGTTCAAAATATAAAGAAATTAGGACACCTTTTTGTTTTTATTTAAAACATAAACATAAATTGAAAAAAAAAAAACCTTGAACAAGATAAATGTTAGTATATATGAGTTTGCGCGATCCTTTGAATCAACCCCTTGCATTTGTAATCCATTTTGAATAACATTAAACTGAGTAAGTATATAAATATATAGCGCCATTTTGAATATTTAATGCAAAAAAAATATTTTTGCTATAAATTTATCCCTTTTATTATCTCTTTTATTCCGCCTTTTCACTTTACCCCTTTTAAAAAATATTTGTTTATGGTTGGAAGTTCCGATAAGTTTTTGTTCATTTCATTCAATTAATAAATTCAAATACATTATATATATTAAAGGGTTACTTTTCAACGTTTACTTTCAACAATATATTTACCACTTTATTTATAATAAATGGTATAATGTAAATGGTAAAGTACTTGCCAAAGTATCCACTTCTCAAATAAATTGAAAACAAAATCATTGGATAGCAATGAGCAATAATAAATACAATATAAACTAAACTAAGCCGTAAGTACAAGCAATAGTGCATTCTCAAATTAAAACATAAATATTATAGGCATGTAAAAAAAGAAAGAAAAAGGATTGATTGATTGTAATCATCACAATATTATTATCGCTTTTTTTTCTCTATTGTAGTGTGTTTAAATAACACATAAATTGAAAAATTAAAGGGGTTATAAATATTTTCACCCCTTTCATCATGATTATCGTTTTATGTTTTCTAATAAAGGACTGAAAAAAAAAATATGTGTTTGCTCAAAAAGGATTGAAGGAAAAAATGGGTAATGATTTTTGGAAAGAAACAAAAAAATATGAAAAGGGTGAAAGGGTATACATAAAAATATATATATATATATATATATTAAATATTGTTTGACAGGTTGGCATTTTTCTCACATAAAATTTTAGGCTCATTTATTTATTTACTTACTTTTGTTTTTTTGTTGTTGTTGGTAAACCAATTATACATTGATTTCACCCTTTGATATGGCGCGTAATTATCTGTGTATTATGGGAATGGGTTATGTTAAAGCGTATCTTATTCAACTAAATATACAAAGAAAAGGTAAAAAAAGGGTAAATGATAATTGTGGTAGAATGGTATATTAATGATTTGTTAAAGGAATTTTGTCGATTAAAATATTATAACTGACTATGGGCTGCATATTGAATGATATGATAACAGGCGATAGTTGTAGATAAAGTAAAATTGAATTGTAAATAAACTATATATAGTTGCTTGATTATTAGTAGATAAAATGAATATAGTGAAATTGCTTGTATAGATATGTAATAAATTAAAAAGTTAAAGAAAATCAGAAACTTTAGAAAGTAAATTATTTTATGAAGCACACTATACTAAACGGAATTTCAAACTGCGCAAATTACAAAAAGAAAAAAAAAATCAAGTAGTGCAAGGGTAACCTCTTCATTTCTTTGTGCTATAAAATACAATGCTAGACTCTTAATAATAAAATAATAATTTTTTTTTATAGAAATAAAAGCGACCACTTGTTAAAAGCCTTTCTTTATTATGCGTACAGCCAGCATATCTCATCAGAACAAAAGATAAAATAAATAACCAAAAAACATCTATTCTTAATTTCACAACAAGCTGACTTCAAGTCGATGAGAAGAATTCTTCATTTTTATGCAATACCTCAACGATGTTACATATGGGAAAATGTATAGCATTGATGTTATACATATTATTGTTAGGAGACTACGATAAGTTATTGGAGAACGTGCTCAACTTTTATGTGCTACAAGATTTCGATAACCCTTAAAGTCTAGTCAACTGAAGATGTACGGCAATATATTCGAATATAATATTGAATGAAAGTTGGAAAAAAAAATATGTAGAGTAGATATGAAAGAAACTATAAAAGATTTCTTATTGATTGATTCATTAAAGACGATCTGATATCATATACGGAATATAGAACCAAGTTGCCTTTATAAACGAACTTCTACTTAACATATACATCATTCTTAAATGTTATAAAAATTCTAGGAATTATTATGTGTTTAACGTTTGAATTATAATCGATCACTTTTACGTTTTGCAAACATTGAAATTTTGAATGAAAACTATGATAAAATAAGCAGTCTGTTGAAATTTTGGTGGACATGTGCAATAATTGAAAGCGATATTTCAAATTCAATCAGTACATCAATAATTAGCAATAATTTTGATCAAATAGAAAAGAAAAAAAAAATATTAAAACAACCTTTTATTAGAAATAAATAACAACAAATATATGTATAGTCGAAAATGGGCAAACAATAAACACATAAATTCTATTATTATTATTAAAGTAAGAATATAGAAAAAAAAAAAGCATATTAAATCATTATTGGCATTGTTTGTGCGATAAATAAAATCCTAAATTGAACAAAATGCATTTTCGTAGTTCAATATATATATTTCCCATATCGGCTATCAATTGAATTGATGGATTTTATGTAATTTGATATTTTTTGTGTTTCAATCATATCAAATTAACAAACGCTCATCACGTAGCAATTTAATTTTTGTGGTTAATTTCTACATTTTGATTTTGATCTCAATATCAAGAAAAGTTTTTTTTACCATACTCGTTCTTGAATTATTTCGTTGCATATATTATAGGAACTTAGAAAGTAAAAATCATTTCAATATGAGTAATATGTATTTGTAAATTCGTGCAGTATTAATAGTATTTTACACAATGTTTCTATCAAACATTTATGGTCTCCTACGTGTCTTTTAAGATATTGCTGCTGTGATATGAATATTCAGGAGTTAATCTCAAAAACATTTTTCAAGACATTGCAGAGAGATTGTTAACACTTCAATGTCTCTACTATAGTATACAGTAGTTCTTTCTCAATATCTCTGTAATATTTGCTTACAGATATCTCTAAAATAGGTTTTATCAACTTCTTGAATTAATTCCATGTCTCCTCAATATTTCTCTGCAATATCTCTAAGGTGTAATTTTAATCATCATAAAGGTTCTTTTTTTTTTATTTATTTTATTTACAAAGGATATTTACAAAAATATAATTATTATTTTAATTCAAAATCGCTGATGCGCGGAATCGTTTTAGTTACATTTTAAGATTATGTTTACTTTTGTTGTTCGTTTTTATTTATTTTATTTTAAATTTGTTAAACATTTAATTTTTAAATTTGTTTATGTTTGTTTTTAAATGACTTGATAGTTTATTATTTAGATTTATATTATTATGAAATGAATTTATGAAGTAAAGTGATTTTTGTTTTGATATCTTACTACTCTTCCTAGATACACATAGTGCGTTACCGGTCGAAAGAAACTTGATACATAATGGGTTTAGTCATTTTGCTAGGAGTTATACATATTTTAGCCTTTTGTATAAATATCAGATATCTAGTTATACTATCAAGACCGTGAAGTCTGTTCAACCCAAAAGGTATTTATCAGCTTGTATAAACTAAGTCGATATTAAGACTTATATCACTTGTTTCATTATGCTGAAAATTAGTGTGTTGCAATTGCAATAATGAATTATTAAAAAGCAGCGAAAAAATATATCCTAGATATCTGTTGACAACTTTAATGAGAATATGATGTGATTATATAATATATATTATATATATATATATTTCGCTTGATATTTATTATATATAGATATACGAAATAAATCAAATGTTATTGCAAAATATCTATTGAATATGAGATACTAACATTAAACGATATTTGCATATTTTTGCAAGGTGTTAGTTACATTTCTTTAAGAGACACGCACTTTTTTTATTTTTATTTTTATTTTTTACAATATTCTAGACAATATAACTGATCAACTCCCATTTTTCAAGCCTACAGAAACATCTCTGAGAAATAATGAGGTTTATATTTCTCAATTTCTCGAGGCATAGTCAATAGTCATATATCATACTTTGTTTGCTGGGTTATTTCTTGATTTTTATGAAGGATGAAAAAAAAAACTGAACCAAATAGATTAAAAATCATAAAATTATGTTTAACTTATTTGTTCCAAATTTAATTTTACAACATGTAGGTACGAGTGTACGACCCTTTTGAACCAACATAACAAAAGGGAAGAAAACTTATGATAAAACATAATAAAATAAAAAAGAAACCCTTACAGCCTGACTCACTTAACTATAATATCTAATAATAATAAAAAAAACATTAAAGTGGTAAAAGGCCCACAGTGCCATTATACACTCATCTCACTGCATTCAGTTTTCTTCATATATAATAATTTTTTATTTTTCATTTTTTATTAAATTTCTTTACCTGGACGCGTGTAAGGGTTGATTTTTTTTCTTTTCGTTAAACACTCGTAGCAGATAAAATATGTTACGTTTTTACCACCACAATAATTTTATGTTCGCGCGAGCAAACAACAAACAACAAACAACGTGCTACACCACATTACAAAAAAAAAAAGGATATCCACGCGACAACCAAATTTAAGGTAATTTTAACGTTTTATAATATTGCTTTCTTTTTCATGAAACTATTATAATTTGAAATGTTAACAAAAATGAAAAGGATTTTTCTTTTTTATTATAAAATCAAACCGCATATGGTCTTGAAAACGTGCGATGGAATCGATTTTTTTTTAAATTTAAGTGCGTTGTGTTTGTTGGAATATTATAAACGCGATGAATTATTGTACTTAAATTGAAATTGAATCTTTCACATACGGGAATGCATGCACGTGAAATTTGTCTGCTTGATTACATTGATTAATTATTCTAATTGCGCATTAAAGAAGAAGCACCAATAATAATTTAATTTAAATAAGAAAACTATTAAAGTATACCTTGATTATGTCTCAAAAAATTGAGTCCATATTATAATTTTATTTTCGAAATCATCCTATGGAAATTATCTTGATGAATTTTTATATTTAGTGTTGTGTTGAGAGATATGTAATTTCTTTAAAATGACAACATTCCTAAATAATAACCAAACATTCTAAGATTTACAATATATTAAATTGTTTATTGACTGAAGTAGAAGGCGTTCCATAAATGTTAAAATAATAATTACATCATTCTGTTAACGATTTAAAAAAATGTTCAAAGATAAACCGTAAATATATTGCTTTGAAATAACCAATTTTAAGCCTATGCGCATCAAATTAAATAACCCATATGCATGCTGCTTATGTGTACGAACCATTGAATTCGTACGTAAATACAATAATAACGTACAAGTAATATACAAAATAATATGTAAATTTTTCCGGCGGTTGGTATTGTAGCTTAAAAAATGTAAATAAAAAATTTCTTCTTCGTCTCGAGCTAGTATAGGAACTCCACCCACATATGTGATATCTCATCCAATAAGAATTGTATAAGGCAAGTGCATTAGCATTTTTGGTCTAAATAAAAATCGTAAAAAAAGAATATACAAAGCAGAAGTAAAAAAGTATGTATTTTTGGGGTTACATTATAATATGTAATATGGAAAGAAGAGCACACAAAAAATAAAACCAACAAAACCAAACCTCTCGTGGGTTAACATTATAATATGTATGTGGACTATGGAGTGTATAAATAAATGCGGAAAACTCATGAAAAAAAAGAGTGAAAAACCTTTATGTATTTATATTATTCTCGTGTGTGGAAAACCGAATATTCTTATATGTTATTGTACGAGGGTTGCCAAAGAGTGTAGCGCGCGAGGTAGCATCAGCATCATAATAATATAATGGTACGTGATTATATTTGTATTTTTTTTTTTATTTTTGTTGTGATGATAGTTTCTTGATGCCAAGTAAGTAAATGAATAAACACATATTTAGAAACACTTATTTACGTTTCAATAAAATTTAAACCGATTTGAAAATGTTATTTTTGCAAGAATGTTCAAAGAAAAATGAAAATTAGAATTGGAAATTTTTCCAAAAGTTGATGAGGCAAACCTGCAATAAAATATTTCAAAATGGAAATATATATTCATTAGAAAATATCCACACTACGTACTCTATCTGTAACCAATCAGACGGACAAGTCTTTACCAACACGCTAGCAATAGCTAGAAGTACTTTTAGTGTACGCTAAACTGTGTGATAACTGGATTGAAACTATCTGTTTGCTATTAAATTAAATTAGTGTGATTTTACAGCGAACTATAAGAAACTAGCATAAAAATTATGAATTTTGATGGTTTTTGATATATTTTATTTATTAGGAACAAATCTTGGATGGTATTTAAAGATTTGATGTTTCGTTTAATTTAATTTAAATATTTTTATCTATTGACTAAATTAATTTTGACGGTTTTTGATATATTTTATATGTATGTATATTAATGACGATATTGCGGTATTTGAAGATAAGTATTCACTTTGACGGTGATTTCGGTCTCAAAAATATGGGTTTGATTTTCACATTATTATATTATTAAACGACATTGGTTTTAAAAAATTCATTGAAATTTTCTTCTTCTGCTACTAAGCGTAAGATTTTATACTTAAATGGTTAAAAGAATATTTTCAAAGAAAATTATGCATGACTAAACACGGACCATTTCCCATGTATTTTCTATCGTAAGTTGTTTTTTTTTTCGTCCGCAGTTCTTTTTGGACGATATATTTAGAAAAAAAATGAAGCAGTTCCTTTACAACAAAAACAACGAAAACCCGCTTACGGGGAAGATTTTCTACAATAAAAGCAGGAACCAACGGCAATCGAAACGATACACACATCATTTTAAATGCTTCTTGCTTTTTGTCAAGGGATTTTAAAAGAAAAAAAACGTGTAATTTTCTTCCCTGATAGCTGGCTGCGTATTATATTTCAAAAGAGAAAAGATATATTACCATCGCACATGAAAAAAGATAAAAAAAAAGAAAAGAAAACATTTATGTATTTCGTACATAACATTATAAATATAAAATGAATAGAAAAACTTCTATTCGATAGTAATATTATACCTAAATTAAAAATGAAAAACTCAATGGTTTGAAAGTTTTAAAATCTTTAAAAAGATTTATTGTTAATTGCATTTTTCGTATAAAATAAATGGAGAAAAACTTTCCAAAAAGGATAAATATAATCTACTTTACTTTTCCTTTTATATCCTCCTATCCTTTTATAAACATATTAAAATAATATTCAGTAAAATAATGTTTCATTTTATTTGTTTAAATATAAATAAAATTTATGAATATGATTTGTTGCGTGACAATAAAACATTTCATTAGAATATTGAAAGACTTTATGCTTGCAATATGAGTTAGTTGCTGGCAATATAAATACTGAATAGTATGTAAATTTTCATAGAATGAATATTATAACCCAACAATCAAATTATGTATTGACACCATTGAGTCATCAAAATTAACCGCTTTATAAAACAGATTTTACAGATACCTCTAGTAAATATTAAACAGGTAATGAAAAAGAGTGGTATATAATAGATACGTTAATGTCTTAAAACAATGACTCTGCAATATCTTGAAAACATATCAATGGTAATTCGAGACTTTAGTGCCACGTCTTGAATATATCTGAAATATATTGTTGAAATTATCTTCTGTATATTCTCATCTTAGCAGCAATATCTTGAAGATACGCATGAAACCATAAATGTTTGCTGGGATGAGAAAAAAATCAACCGACATGTTCTTTGTTTTTATTTTACCGGTTATGATATGCTCGTTTGATAGTGGTTCTATAATATGATGAGTATCTTGCACCGGTATTATTATTTAACACAATAGAGTTGCGTGCAATAATAACTTCACTGACTGATGAAACTAATTCAAGGGACATGGCACTAGTCTGTACCGAAGTAATCCACTTTTTGTATTATTTGATAAGATAAATTACGTATTTTCTGTTAATGTTTCTCAATGCCTTTATCTTTATTATTATTTATATTATCCAATGGAAGCTGGAATTTTCTATTAAGGTTTCCCAATTGTATTGTCCACTTCGACACTGGCTTACCAAAAAAAAAAATTACCACCACCACCACAAAAAAGAAATTCTTTAATTTTGCATATTTGTTTTTGTTTTTCTTTTTATTTCTTATATATTATATATTGTTTGTCTTATTAATGTTTATTATTATCATATCATTTATATTTTCGAAATATATTATCATCACAGTTTCGGTTAACTGAGTATATTTATTTAAAGTGATATAAAGCATGGCATAACCTGGTACTATATGGAAATTGAGTATAGGTTTATATGAGGAACCGTTTTATATATACAAGTGTATAAAATTCATGGTTTTTATGCATTATTATGAAGGTGGATACGCGTGTTCGTTGATGTAATAAAATATAGATAAGAACTTTGTGAATCATAGCTGAATTTTTTTTTTATAGTATAGCTGTTCCAAAAGTACAATATCCAGTTCAAAAGATGAACAACAAAGGTATTTATTTCATTTCAAATATTTCTTCAATTAGAGAATATATAACCTATTAGTAATACACATTTCAGACATACACATATGATGAATACACTCATTAATAATTTTGTGGTACATATAGTGTATATCTGATGTAATATATTATCTTGTATAATAATAGACTTGCCTATGACACAAAGTTTTTTTTTTTTTTTTTTTGTGGGTCGCATTGAAAATTCTTGTTCCTTTTAGATGTATGTATAAGGTGTGAAAATATTCGACATCGACATCATTCAATGTATCGCTAATTTGCGATAGTTATATAGTTTTTCATAGAACGATAATTTGAATAATAATTTAAATATTGATTAAAAAATTGAAGGACCAATATTTACGTGAATCTGCTATAAAATCGAGTCATAAAAAAATATGATATTTAAACAAAAAAAGAAACAATATCTTTAATTGATTAGCTATTTAATTTAATATAAATAAAAACGAAAAAGTTCAGATCCGTGATGTGACTATGTGACATCTAATAAACATTTTGATATGCCTAGCAAAAAAAAAAAACACCTCTTACTCTAAGGTGTATTTTCAGAAAATTGATAAAAATCAATATAAATTGAAACAATAATGCTACTTACCGACATTTCTTCAGCATAAGATGGATTGATTATATTTCTTTCTATATATTGTGAAAAATAAATTATCTCGCATCTATAGTATCAATATAATCGTCGTCATCATCATATGTGACACCTTGACATTATATCGAGAATATAAGATATATTTTTATCTACTTCAATGTTGTTAAACCTACCCATTACCTAGATAAGCTATGAAGAACCTAATATTTGTATGATTAACTAATAATCTAAAAATTCTATTTTATTTTTACGAACACGTCACACAAGTAGTTACATCTTAGAAACATAAATCGATTGCTAAAAACGTGATACGTTTTTTGTTTTTCTGCCCACTTATTTATTAATTTATATTATTTTGGTTTTTCTATTTATCATTTTTTTTTCTGTGTTGTATTTTCATAAATTTTTCTAAAGAATAACGAGAGAATAAGTTATGATTATAATAAATGCGAAGCGATTGGATGGATTACACTATAACACTAACTACCTACCTTTCAAAATTTTTATAACCTACGATAGAATAGGTCCATTTCGACAAAAATAGATGACATTTTCTATTTTTCTATTTTATTTTTTTTTTATTCTGTTTATTTATTTATTTATTTTTTCAACGAGGTAGTGAGATATTTGCGTGTAGTCACCGAGCAGTTATCTGTCTATTTGGCTATAAAACAATATCACACGATTATGGAAAATATAAATGCAGAAAATAAAATATCATATCTTGTTATTTTATCAAGATGAATAAACGTGAATTAGATATATTTTTTTTTATTGAATAATACCGTTACCGTAACATCAATAAATATACGAAACGATATTTATTTTATTTTATTTATTTATTTATTTATAAATAAATATGTACTATTTTAAGCGTGTTAACTCGATCAAGGCATGAAAACATAATAATAATAAAGAAAAAAGAAAAATCGAAAGAAGACAAGCGAATCAAAGTGACAGAAGACACTATTTGAAATAAATTCACTGTTTTAACAATTTTGCTTTCCATTACCAAATAATGAATACTAAGTATCCTGTCCCGTGGTAAGTAATACCAATTGTTAAAAATATTTATATTATATGACAAATCAAGACCATTTTTTAATCCCAATTCCAATTAAACTCCAATAATTGTAATGTAAGTGCAATAATAATAATACAGTTTCAGTTGAGGACATTTCCACGAATTTTTTTTCTTAAGTTTCGCGCTTCAACTCTGAAAAATCATATTTCAGGTATTTATTGACAATCACTTTTTTTTTGCTGAAAGATGCGAATGTATGGTTTAGTCTTGAATAATTAGGTGATAGTTCTGAAGCCATTCCTGATCACCGCAGAGATCACGAAAATACCCCATGTGACGTTTTTAGTCTGTTAGCGACACTTTTCTCGAAGATGGACTGCGCCACTCCTCCAATTGTCCTATTGTCTGAAGGTCCTAAGATTACATATGCCGAAAATGGTTTTTGTACTCAAATTGTATATGTTTTTTGATGTTATCCGGAATGCTATAAAATCGTATCTTTCACCAAATCCCTCCACAAATGATTTTACAAAGTACAAGAAAACGCGTATTCAAGAAAAAAGATACCGTCCTTGACTTTAAGAAATTATAGATTCTTTCACGTTTGTTAAATATCATAAACTATCATTTTAAACCATATAATCATACTTTAACTTAAAAATTCTAACATATAAGAAAATTGAAAGAAAAATCACAAAATTATCCAAAGTTTTCAATTTATACTACGCTTTCCTTAAAACTTGTTTAAATACAAGAGAAAGCAATCTACATATAATATTTATATAAAAGGATCTGAAAACGTCATAATTGCACACGAAACATGCTCAAAATGAAAGTATATTTATGGGATATGACATGAGAATGACATCAGAGGTTTACAGGTAGATGTAGATATTATTTTCAATCTATAATCTATGATATATTTATATTGCAATCCTTTTCAAAAAAAAAAAAAACGACAAACTCAGAAAATGTTATTAAATGGATTTTATAGACAAATATATTGTCAGACGACAACACACAAAAACCACACAAGACACTAAAATGACAGAAAAACAAAACAAAACCATAATGTAATATAAAAAACTAAATTATAAAGAATGAGGTAAAAAGGATAACATAGGTTAGATATAGGTTAAGGTACCTTTAATACGAATGAGCCTATGGGGCTTATGAAAATATGTCAAATTATTTTTATTCGGCTGATTAATTTGATTGAAAAAATAAAATAATGAAACCGAAGAAAATATGGAGCAAACTACAATATTTTTTTTTTTACAAATCTATACCTACCTAAACTATATCAAAACAATACTTCAACAAAATGAAAATGAAATATTATTATGGTCATTTTAATCTATAATGGAATATGTCATATATAATTTGATTTGTATGTTTAATAATAGAGGTACAGAAATAATGTATAGATCAAGATCGAAAATTGTAGATAAGGAGTTTTATAAGGAGTTAAATTAAGGTTAGTAAATGTAAATGAAAGCTTTTTTTAAATATGTAAGTCTATAAGTAATCGCATATATAACATATAGAACCGTCGCAATAATCCATAAGTATGATTGTCTATACATCGACATTAAACTTACATGTTTATATCTGAAAGATATTTCACTTTGCGATATTTCAGTTAAACATTTCAGAATCATTGAAGAAGCAATCTATTAAATTGAGACTTCAGACCGGTTCTTGAAGATATATAAAATATATTGCTGAGATTATTTCCGCTCATGGTATACTATAACTACTACTAATTATAGTACCATGATCTCCGACACATTAATAACGTAATATTAATATTATAATATTATAAAAATAAGTTTATTCAATGAAAATAATAACTAACTCAGTCATTGACGGTTTTACTCTTCGAGAACTCATCTGGAAAGTAGGGCATATAAGTAATCAGCACTGCAGCTCAAAAATTTTGCACTAAAGGATTTGATGATGTAGAAAAAAAATTGTTTTTGAAAATAAGTTAGGATTGGTCATAGATAATTTTTCTCTCCGAGACTTCGGTTGGAAAAATATTATATGGGTCAATTTATTCATTGCTACTTTATTTTTTAATTTAAATCAACATAAGACAAGAATTAAAGTTTTCAAACCAGATTCACTGAAATCAGATCATTTTAACTTCTATGCAGTGAAATTTTATATTCAAAACAAAATAACCTTGACGAAATGCAAATAAAAGAGCCGATAAAACTATAAAATGTTTAGCTAAATATTTCAGCATAAGATTATGCGGGTGGTCTTTTACCCAACTTATATTTTTAAGAAAATAAAAAAATATTAATGATATTTTTAGGCTTTACAGAATTTCAAAAATAAAATTATTACAATTGAAACACACAATACATAATTATTTGTTTTTCTACCTTCATTATTTTCTTGTTCATAATATTCGCACGACTAGTAAGTATATACAAAACAGAGGTAATTGAAATTATGAATAATTTTTGTTATATGCGTTATGCCATCCGTAAACATATTTCATTAAAAAAAAATATAATCTTTTTAACCTTTTAAGTTAACAGACATAAACATCATAAAACATCAATGTAATTGAAAATAAATGAAAGGCATACGTAGATAATAATCATCCCTAAAAAATATTGTTAATGCATAATAAGTCTCAACTCCTTTTCCTACATATTTTTGTTATATTTAGTTGTTGTGAAATCACTCAACATTATAATATATGAGTTCATGACTAGTTGAAAAAACAAAAAAAAAAACAAAAAAAACAGAAAATAAAAAAAGGGTTTTATATTGTGTTAGACTGGAATGTGTGTGCCTGTAGAAAGGCGTAGGTAAGTACTTAGTTCATGTCTGATGACTGATGATGAAAAATGAATAGAAAAATAGTTTTGTAAATTTTTTGACAGTGCCTAATTATTATATTTATTTAATAAGTTGATGACTCAAAATTTATAGAGAATATAGTGTTCCATACAAAACCCATGAATAAAATAAACAATTCATTATAAATAAAATAAGTGACTAAGGTAAAATATTGTGCACATTTCCTATCGAATAATTGGGGTGAGAGAATTATTGAGTTTATTCGTATATGTCAGTTTAAATGAATGCCATAATGCATTTTTTTTTAATAAATATTTAACATGTATTAAAACTACGCTGCCGTCATACGTTAGACAACAGCATTGAGATTCCATAAAAAAAAAAAACTAGATACCGACATATACATTGATATTTGTTGGGCATTTCCGGAGTCCTGAAGCTTCTACAGCCCAGCTTATCTATCTTAAGGTTTCAAAAATATTTCTTATTCGACTTCCTCCTCCCCCAATATAACAATATTTTGATTTTTATTGAAATTGACATAGATTTTTAATATATATATAATAATCTTAGTCTTTTTAGATGTAAAAAAAATTGTAAACCTTTCTTATACTCTAATAAAAAAAAAAAAAAATAGAATCACCTCTCATTAAAATATTTTAATAAAAATTTAAATCTTTTATTATTCCTTTATAATTTATTGTGCCTGGTGACGTTCACAAATCTAGTTCAAATTTTCAAAATGAATTATTCAAAATACTATCCTTTTTCTTTTTAAACATAAGAAAGTATTGAATATTTGTACTACATATCACTAAAACTATATAAATTTCATAAATAAATGGAATTGTGGGCAGAACTATACTCTCCCATTCAACCATAAAATATACCCTTCGATATTTCTACGAAAAAGTCATCAAACTGTAACGCACTTTAAAGGAACAAAAACTAAACAAAATTCCGATGACACGTACTAAAGACCTACCAACAAAAAAAAAAACGAAAAAACGACGAAGAAAAAAATCAACCTTACCGTAAACCGGTCACAAAAATTAAATTGCATTATGATGATGAGAATTGCAAGATCACACCAAAACAACAAACTACCAAACTAGAGCAAAAACATTGAATACTTCGAACCATCTCGGTTGTGCTGTTAATTTTTTTTTTCATTGTAAGCAGGTATGTACGATGATGTTGTCTGTGCTTTATGAGTCCCGTCAGGAAACTACAAGAACGTTGTATCGATAGGTCTACTTGATATGGCTTTTAATAATTTTATTTTTATTATTTTATAGTCCTTGTGAGAGTCATTTACCCACAAATATATACAAAAAAAAAAGAGTCACTGTTTTACTATTGCAGAGTAGATAGTAAAATAATAAGACACCAGGAAAAAAAACGGATTTGCTACATATATTTATTTTTTTATTATTTTTAGCAGAGATATTTTTATTTTTTTGAATTTTATTTACTAAAAAGAATAAATAAATGTAAGTGAAACAAACCGATTGGGTAGAGTCGTTTGTGTGTTGTGGTAAAACCAAAAAAAAAAAAAAAAACAGAGATGGTTTTCTTTTCACTAAAAGAAAAAATAAAAACCAATGAAGGTAAGTGATCTTTTTTGCTTTTTATTTTACGACTTTATTTATTGCACATTGCGAAATGACACAACAAAATAATAAAAATATTAAATTGAGGAAAAAAACTCGTTCGAATGCGTACAACTTGGTTTGCAATGCGGAAGACAGACATGTTCTAGTTTTGTTTAAATGAGATACTGAAAAACAAAATAAGAAATCCTTTGTTTGATTTACAATATAAGCAAATTTAATTTAGATTTTTGCTAAAAATAAAATAATAAAAAAATAAAAAAAAAAAGAAATTGGGATCGAGGTCAATGTTTTTATTGTCCACACCAGGGTCTGACTATATATACTTTTTTTATTGCACTTATAAGTTATTTCTGTGCCTTAAAGTGTGTACGAATTGGCCGAAATGTTAGCTCAGTGATAACAATTTGTTTGTCCGATGCGACTTATTTTATGATCTAATTTCGTTTCGAATAAACAAAAATGTACGTTAAAATTTACCCAATCGAACTTTTAAATACAAATTTGTGTAAATAAAATATAATAAAATAAAATAAAATTTTTAGTTATGAAAACCGAACATAGAAAAGCAGACAACATGTTTTTTTTTTATATTTCTCGGTTATAATTTTATAATGACCCCTTTTTCTAAAACAAAGTAATTTGATATTTTGTTTAACATATTTTTATGAGAACAATATTGGTTAATATAATTGGATGAAATTTACAATCCTTTATATTAAAATATTATTTTGATGTGCACCAACTGTTTTTTGCTTAGTGCTGTTATTAAATTAAGGGCATCAAACACATAAATACTACATTTGAAAATTTTAGATAAATTTTTATTTTAAATTAATCAAATATTCTTTTTTGCTTCGAAATTATTCTAGTTTTAAGTTTAACATTTGAGCGACTCTGTTTAAAAGAATCAAGTTGCTTGCGTATTATATATTAGCTTATTTATATTTATATAACTTTATTTTACTCTTGGAATATTAATGGCATTTCAATGTCTAATAGATTTTACCCTTATTTAAGGCTTCAATATAAACGGTAATTAATTTTATCTAAATTAGCTCAAAGATTATTGCAAGAATAGCAACGAGAAAGAAAAACTCTCTAGCTTCACCGAGAAAGTACAAACATTTTTCATTTATTTATTAATCCAGTAATAATAGTAAATAGTTAGTAATTGTTAGACTAAATAAATAACAAACACACTTCAATCAATTTGTAATAACAGCTCTCAATACCTTCACAAGTACACAAATAAAAAAGAAAAAAAAAAAAAAAAAAGAATCGAATATATAGATATAAAACAAACAAAACCACCACCCATTTAATGTTGAAAACAAAAGTACACAAAACAACTCATATATAAGTAGTTAGATCCCCTTTCCAACAATAGAAAAACAAAAAAAAAGTCAAATTACTCTATTATGCACACAGTAAATCATAAGGTAAACTACACAAAATACCGCACAGTAATTATTAACCTTAATTATGAAGGGTTAAACACAAACCGATAACCTTTATTATACGCACTTTTTCTATTATATATTATATGTAAGTATCTCGTATTAAGTAAATGTCTGAATCCAAACTCAACGGGACATTCCTGTATTCGTTACCATAGCAATTAAAATAAAATTGGAAAAAAAGGGTTGCTGGTATTCGCTTCTCATACACGATGAAACAAAGTGAAAGAACCAAAATGAAAATAAGAGAGAATAGATAATTTCTATTTAGAAATTATACAAATAACCATAATGGCCGGTATTGTTATATGTGTACATTTAACAGTATATAAGTAACCCTCATAAATATTTATGATAAACCACTCAAATACCATCGTTTAACCCTTTTTTCATTTTACAAAAAAAAAAAAAGGAGTACAAGTAAGCAACCAGATCGAAACCATTTTCATAGCAATTAATATGTATTCTATCATATATCTGCTAGACTCATAGACTTGTTACATATGATTCCCAGAAAAATTATTAATTATCGTATGGTGTTTATTGTGCCAACGGCAGTGGCGCCGAGTCCTAGGTGGCATTGGCGCACCTGCTCCCATAAGAATTCAATGTCGGGTGCAAACGTATACAAATGCACTCAATTATAAAATTGATGGAACATAAAATAAATATTAATGTTTCCTTGGTTTATTTCAAATAAAATTTGTTCATTCCACTTTTTCTCTGGAATCAGTAGTGGGATATTGATCAATAACCTCCCAATAGACGCATAACATTGTGTTTGTGAGATTATATATACCATTTTGTTCAAGATCCGTCCACTCAATCCTGAGAAAAATAAAAATCATGATTTTTTCCAAATTTTTTCACTAAATGGGTTCCCATGACCGAAAAACGAAATATTTTAAAACCAAAATATATTTATTACGTAAGGCTCTGTAAATCGTTTGTATGAAAGATCCCACATTTCCTTAAATATGAACGATCATTAGGTTCATACTAAGAAACCAATTCTTTATTTTTTTTAAAAATTAAATAAAAAATTCTACGACATCCAGAAAAAAAATTTAAAAAAAGGAAATTCACGAAATCTACTTCATTGAAAAAATAAAGTAAGAGATAAAAAAACTGGTATTTTTTATTGAAATTTTTTCTTGTCTTTGCACCCGCTTGTTAAGAATAAACTCGGCGCCCCTGGCCAACGGTGGTCGTACCAACTCCTCAACGATGAAGCCTTTTAAATATATCGTCCGTGTAGATGGAAAGTTGAATTGTATTAGAGAAATGTAAGTACATCTCGTAAAAACACAGATTTTCACTGTTGGCAATAAGTTTTTCTAATCTCTTATAAAAAATATTGTCATCGACAAGAATATGTGTTTTTACAAGATCTACATTACTCTAATACATCGTAACATTCTATAGAATATATACCACACGACGCTATATTTAAAATCCATATATGTAAATCGATTTTGGTCGCTGAGAGGTCCGAGTGGATACCTTGAACATATAAATATTTAAGTATCGCTGGATAGCAAGTGAGTATCTATACAGTAGTTTCAGAGCCATCTTCCTTACACCAATTATGCAGTGTTTATTTAATGGTATAGTAATTGGTTTCCAGGGTACAGCGTCACTAAAAGATATAGCTTTATATGAAACTATGAAATGGATCTTCAGTGTTACCAAGTAATTAAGTATACATTATCAAACAATAGCTTATGAGGTTGATATTTCACATATACTAAAATAATTGCTCTTTTTGATTATGATTCTTAGCTGCTTCTTAGACTTTCTTTATTTTTTGTAGCAACATATTTTAATTACTTAGCGATTAGCGCGTACTTACCGAACGTAACTAATTAATTATATTGGTATTTCCTAAGACATTATTCAACTATAGAAGATGCCTAAAAAAGCAAACTTACGTATTTACTTGCAGTACTATAAATTCATGCTAATGTGACAATAAAAAAAGAAGGAAAATTTTATAAAAAAAAAAAAAAACAAACAAACAAACATAATTTTCTATGTACATATAACATAACCCTTTGCATTGTCTCGTTATAACAATATGCGATTAGCTCTGATATTTATTATTGTATAAAACTACCGCCCCATTAACAAACCAATATACAAAATGAAACCACCTATAAACTAAACATTAAACACCCTTTTTTTCGATAACATAATAATAAATATTTTTATTTTTATTTTTTTTTATCTACAATTGTGAATACACACTTCGCATCTAAAGCTAAACACTTACTAAGAAGCCTAACTATAAACATTAATACTAATTCCCTGACATGTATAAAGAAACCTTAGTCCTTAATGCAACCAAGCGCGTATATTGTGTTTGCGACAAATATATAGCCCAACTATGACATTCAACAAACAATAAACTAGATATCTACCTATAAAAAAAAATTAAAATAGAACAACAACAAAAAAAAAACGAAGAATAATTCTTTTTTCACCTTAGAAAAGTTTTAAGTCGTGTGTTTTTTTTTTATATTATCGACATGAATAAAAAAAAATATTATTATTAGTTCACGAATGACTTAGTTTGCTTCTTTTTTTTCACGTCGCTAACATAATACATTTTACAAATAAACGGAAAAAATTAAGTTTTTAACAATGCCCAGACACCAGGTATTTCTTTTCTTATTTCGAGTCATTGTAAAAGGGTATACATTTTTTTTTACCTTTTAAATAAAAAAAGGGGTTACCTCTGCAACATATTCTTTTTATTTGGTGCACTGTTCATGAACAAACATATACACGCAATAATAGCACAGATTAAATTTGCCACACATCCATAATAAGTACTTCGATTTCGTGATATTTCGTTTTAGGGTTTAATTTGATGTGTTTGCTGTGTTAAAGAATTTGGCCAAACAATAAATCTGTGTGTTAAAGATCATGTCATGCTCTCATGATTTAGACAACATAAAATAGATGTTAAATTGAGCTCAGAATAAATTGAATACAAAAAAATCAATATAAAAATATTATGGTAAAAATTGATTTAAAAATATTGTGAACATTAAATTTTTAATTGGAAATGCTGCATCTTTTCTTTACAATTAATAATTCTAATAATTCTTTTTCAAGGATTTTAAAATTTCCATTACATAATTGTATGTTTTACCATAATAAAAGAAATGTTTAAATTTTGAAATTATCTACATGTTTTAAATAATTATTTATATAGTAGAACTTATCTAATTGAACCAGCTCTCTAATCGATCTCATATGATTTAATTCGTTTTTTGTAATCAAACATTTCGGGATTAGAGAGTTCCTCTATAGTCGAATTATCTTTCTAATCCAATCCAGTATAGGTATGTAGCAAAACATTATGTCCGATTCGATTGGAGAGAATTGCCAGGTAGTTTCACTGTACTTCGATATCATCAAAACTTTCTAAATCTTAATATAAAATACAGGAAAAGAAGAAGACAGCTGGCCGAACGCATAATTTTAAAACTAATTTCAGCTCTAAATTAAATCGAATTCTATTTCTTCAGTTTTTTAAATAATCCTTTTTGGAATAATTACGACATCTTTTATTCTTAATGCAACATAATTTATTATGGCCAAAGAATAAAAGAATCATAGATCAAGAGTGTGACCGACAAAAAAAAAAGAAGAAATATTACAAAAGGATATTTAAAATGAATGTTTTTTAGGGCATAACGAAATTCATTTTGTGCCATAATGGATAATGGAAACCATATTAACTGTATTAGTAGAGTTGTTTTTTTTTTGTTCGTGCTATTTCATTTTTAAATATAAAAGTGAAAATATCTAATATAAAAAAAAAGAATGTAAAAGAAAAAGTATTCCTAATTTGAACATAATTCAATAGAAAAATATGCAAACCAGCTTAGATTATTCGAATGAGAACTGTATGTAACTATTAATATCATTTCTCTTTATGCCCACGCCAGTTAATAGCAAATAAAAATAGGAAGTATAAGCTATAATAACCAAAATCAAATAGTTTCTTTTTTTCAAGGTCTCACGACAGCTCCTACGTCAAACTAATAGTCGGGCAATGGAAAAGAGATAACATAAAATAATTTAATATTGGAAGGCATAATGAAATTTTATTTTTTGTTTGATTTGACATATTACCTCTTTTGATATCAAAAATAATAAAAACGAAACTTTAAGAGTGTTTTTTTTTCTCTTTTGGTGAAGGAAAAATGAAAATGATTTCCCCTTTTTATATTTTCATCTTCTTTTTTTTTTGTCGGTTTTTTCATAAAATGTTCTTTGATGATGAATGAATGGGGTTTATATATTTAGTTGACACTATAATCAAATAATATTATGTAAGCGCGTAAACGTAACCATAACACAGCTACAGAAATCGTGAAATTTGGAAATAAGTAGGTATAATAGCTGTCTGAATATGGAATGGGTTCGTATTAGATTATGTAAGGGTTTTCTTTCCTCTCACTTTGATGTTTCCATAGAGAATTGTGAAGTAAGTAATATGCAATTTGTTGCTTTGCTTATATTTTCGTTTATTGTTTTTTTTTTTTTTTTATCTCTAGAGGCTTTTAGCCTCAATGATAATTAGATTTTTTTTTCGTGTCTGTTGTTCTTATATTTGCGCAATAAAACTATGTAAGATTTATAGTCGATTCAAAAACATAAATGTGAAGTTATTTTTCTGTTTGTTTAACGGAAACATTTAGAAATTTCGAATACAATTTTGATCAATGCTAATATCGTTCGTAATTCAGTTGTGAATCATTTACTTCACCCTTTCGAACAGGAATTAATTTGGGTAATCGAAAAATAAATCAAAATATAACGCAAACGTATTAAATTTAATCATGTATTTGCAAACTATCTTTTACATTAAATAGGGAAGACATAATTTAACACATTGTAGATATTCCAATTTTATGGGTTAAAAATGTAGAACTACAACAGCAGACATATTAGGTACTTAATCAAGAAATAAAAACTACACTTTTGTCAAATGTAAATTGGTTGAAATTCTCAAACATTAGAAAGTGATGCTTTCGAGCTACACTCACATAAAAATCAGTTAGACCAATTCTATGATACAGTGCGCTGCTAAAATCATGTAATATCCTGTTGAATTATTCTGTTTGTTATTGATTTTATGTATTTATTTTTTGCTTCAAGCATTCAATCAAAGTAAAACGACAATACAAAAAGGATTACAAATCGATATTTATATACATTTTGATTTTCATGAATATTAAATATTTGTAAGACTTTGTGATGAAACCATATAAAAAATATTTAACTAAATCACTAAATAAAGAAAAATTTGATATGTTTGAAAGAATATTCTATAATTTAATTACATCAAACAAAATAATATGGTTGATCGCCTAATTTGAAGCTTATATTGATTTTATATATATATATATATATAAAAATAATAATAATACATAATAGTAATAATTGTATTTGGTCTGATTTTATGAGTCATTAAAAGACATTGAAAAAGGATGAATGTTCAAAGATATTCAAATGAAAACATATGTTTTATTTATTTTCCAATTACTTGAAGTTTTGAAATAAATGAAAAATATGAATTAGAAGACAACAACAATTTTAAAATTGATTAAATTAGAGAGTTTTTTTAAAACAATAAGTTCAAGAGTTTTAACAGAATATGAAGATTAGTTGAAAACATGTCAAAAATTATTCCACAATAACACAATGAATTCCTTGAAACATTGTTTTGATAATGAAATATCACTTTAGTTGGTTAAAGAACCTAGTCTGACAATAGCAAAAACATGAAATCAGTATTTTTACACTAATGGCTAATTTTAAGGCATGGTTAAATCTAGTGATGCTACTTTTATACCAACAAATGATAGGTTAGTGGAATATAACAATAAATATAATATCAGATGATGATGTTTATAGGTATTATAGATACTGTATTGAGATTTTTGATCGAATACTTTTGTTTAATATTTTAACCCGCTATATACTCAATAAACGTTAGAAAATGTTAACAATAAAAACTACGTCCCTGGAATGGTTTCCATAATAACTCGTATTATATAATCTCTTACAATTTTTCAAATAATAATGCATAATAACAACAACAACAACAATAACAATAATAAATATTCAATAACATAATACCCGACTACCTAATAATAGAAAAAAATGTGCAACTTGCGTTAATATAATGCCGTGTATCTTATGTACCATACAAATAGAATCGTACCAACAACATATCACATTTTTGTGTTAACTGTTGTAGTAGAGTGCTTTGTTCATGAAAGGTTTAAATTTTCACAGCAGGATATCAGATAACTGGACATTGCCCATTTTTATTTATTATTTACGAAATATAAATTTCCCTTATTTGGTATTTGTATTTTTGTACATTGATTTTATATGGCCTGGTTGTTTGTTATATTGAACAATTTTTTTTTTGTTTGGTTTTGATTTTTTTGTTTGGTAAGGTAGCTATTCTAACTGGCTTGATTTGACCATTCAAATAATTCTTTCGTTTCATTCAAATATATTATACAAAATGCGAGGACATTCAATCAATAGTATTATTTTACAAATATCAATATATAAGCATTGCCTGATAGAATTTAGGTAACCTGAATGCATATTCTTATTTAATAAAAACTCTTGAAAATGTTTAATATTTTATTAAATATTTTTTAGAGAAAATTATTAATGTCAGTTATTTCGGAGATAGAATTGAGAACATGAACCACCTTCTAGCCATTTATTCTAAATATTTCATTTTAGCTAAAAAAATATATTTATTTTTATCTAAAAGTTTACTATGAAAAGCGTTCTGTATTGATGAGAATATTATTCAAAATTAATGTTGGCTAGGAAATGAATGCTTATTTATTTTACATTGGCCGTTAATCTGTCACACATAATTATTTACAAGCTCTACTAAATGCGCCTAAGAATTTCGTTCAATGTAAATTCTTTTTTCTCGTAAGGAAATCTTTCGTTATTACTAAATCATCGTATACTTATTGCTTATAACCAACTTGTCCTTAACTTTTAAGCTACTTAGTAATATTTATTAATACTTAACACTTTTACGTAACACAAAAAATTATAATAATAAAAATATAAAATAAAATTTTAAATCAAATGACATGTGTTTATCTTTTAATCAATTTATTTTATTTGTCTCAAATAATATTTCGTTTAATCTTTTATTTTTCGAACACAAACTACCATTTCGAGTTAGTATATTCACCCCACAGATCCATTTAAATTAAAAATAAAAACGAAAGAAGAAAAAAAAAACATCAATTCTAGAAACTGCAATATTTTCCGTGTGCAACTAATTGCTATTTATTAGATATCTAATATGTACGATGCTTTAGCAATATGTTGAAATTTTCTATAGCAGTGCATATCCCTTACATTTATAAATCATCCCCTCAATAATACAAAATTGGTTACAATATCAAAATATACCTCTTTTAAGTAAAACGAAATGAATGCATAAGCGATGGTCAGTAGTTTTCGAAAGAAAAAAATTGTATAAAAAAATATATATATATATATATAGTATATACACTTATATATAAAAATAATAGTGCAAAAGCAAATACATTTACAGATATGACCAAATAGACATATGCATTTATATCCTTATGGTCAAACAGGGGGTACAGTCATTCGGACTAGCCTTAGCTCAAATCTAAAACTGAAGGGATATCAAATTAAATTCATGATTTTTTTTATATAACGTTTCGTTTTTAGCCTGTAACTTTCAGAAATACAAAAGAAATCGATTTCGCAAACATCAATTTTATTTAAGGTTTGGAATTAGAAAAAAAAAAAAAACGAAAAACACAATCGTATTTTTTATGTTTGTTAATATTTGAATCAGATGTTCAGATCGAATCGATTTTTTATTTTTGTTTTATTATTAATAAGTTGAACATAAAAAAAAATGTATCGATTTATTAAAATAGAACTACCTGCTTGAAATTTTCATTTTTTTGATATATTTGAAAAACATATATTTTTGAAAAACTAATCAGCAGAATTGATTTCAAATTCAAATAACTACACTAAAATATATAATATCGTTTTTTATTTGTAGACTTCTTTTTTTTTTTACAAAAAGCGTATATCATCAGTGCTGGGCATATTTTCCTCAGATCATTAGGCAATAAAGATTACGTACTTTATATCTTAGATCAAAATCGTCTATAATTTTAATCCAGATCATTCGTAAATCAGATCGTGATCTGTACCCAACACTGCATATCATATAAGAAATTCTTTTTCTAAATATATTTTAACGCATTTATCTGAATGTATATTTCGTTTATTTTAAGGTGACAACGAAAATGTCAGAAGACTAATAAAAAAAAGTTTATACCCGCAATGGGACTATTATTCAATATATTTCAGGTTTCCTGTATGAAGTTTTTTGCTTTCTTTTCTTTTTTTTTTTGTTGAGATCTGTTACATTACATTCTGCTACTCATTTATTTTTGTTAACATTTATATAACCAACACCAGATTCAAATGGGTATAGTATCCGAAAAAGAGAAGAATCTTAACGAATATGTATTTTAATTGAAACCTATTGACAAGTAAAATTTTCAATTGAAAAAAATTAAAAACCGTTAAATATTAATTATAAAATGACACACACATATATTTAAGGATATGATAAATATGCTTGCTTACTTCGCATAATGCAAAGTAAAAAAAAAGGATGATTTTTTTTGTGTTCTTATTTCGATTTATATCGCTTGCTTGCATATCGTTGTAGATAGCAGATACAAATGCGTGCACATCACATAAAAGACATAATTTATTTACTTTTAAAAGATAATTAAAATTTATTTGTTAGGATTTGTTGTCATAAAGAAGTATGAGACAAACGAAAAAAGAAAAAAACATAAAGTTAAAAAAAAACGAAAAGGATATTCAAACATTCTTCGCACTTGCCTTAAATTAATTTATCCATATGTCAATATTGTATCCTGCGGAATAGTGCGGATACAAAAAAGTGGCATTCAGACATTTTTCTTATACTTATTATTATTACCCTTATGCAATTAATCATATTGGTACGAGAAAATCCAAATGCATTTAATTTTAGTACAGAATATTTTTTTTTTTTTTTTAATTTTTATTTTACACACTTTAAATAGAAAGCAGGAAATTCCAGTGTGACATACATTCAGTGTATCGCATAATTTACCGGTCTATTATATATTCTTTTTCATAGAATGATGAATTTTATTTAGCAAATAGAAAGAATTTTTGTTTCTCTTAATGTTAATTATGGTTGGAGAGATTATATGGACATATCAGTTTAGGTTAATTAACTGAAAATATTAAACTATGATTAAATCAGTAACCTAAAACTGTATAACTGCCATCTGCAGAAGTACGTTAATGCCATCTACCAATTAATTGTTTTAAATGGAAAATTCGTTATCGAATACGTTTCGCTGAAATTGTTCACTTTTTCATTTGAGATAAATGGAAAATTAAAGAACTTTACAAGATTCCACTACTACCTTAACCAAACCATCTTAGCCGCGCTTCTATATACTCAACCATACATGCAGATACACATGCTATTGTTTTCTGGGGGGTGGTAAATTTGAAAAAGTGAGGTAGGGTACTCTTTTTTACGAAAAAATCGCGAAAAACACATCGATGACGATTTTTTTTTTAGTGAATCGTAACAAAAAAAAATAAACGGCTGCATGAAAATCGTATTTTGGAAAAGTTAGAAAAGATGCTATTTGAAGCCAAAATCCAAATAAACTATTTAAGTAAATGGATATTATCAGAGCTGGCATTTTTGATGTCTTTTTTGTTTTTAACATGTCTTTTATGTCATTTTGTCTTTTTGTCGAAAACCTGAAAATAATATAGAAAATGAAGGTTGATCTCATTGATTTAACCTTCATTTTCTATATTATTTTCAGGTTTTCGACAAAAAGACAAAATGACATAAAAGACATGAGAAAAACTGACGTTTGAAGTTTGGTAAAATCGTGAAATCGTATAAAAAATTAAAAATCTTTAAAATTGAAAGTTCGATAAATTAGCGATTTATAATCGAATTGAGCTAAATAATTGAAACGCTCCATTTTTGAAAAAAATTGATTTAATTATGGTGTTTTTTCCCAAGTCCTTCGAAAATAATTTATACTATTATAAAATAAATAATATAAAACAAAAACTAAAAATTATATTATTTGTTTAATTTAAAATTTAAATTTTATACATATTACTAAAAATCATTTAATTGAAATAATAAATAAAATTTAATTTTGCCTTTTATACTGTCTTTTATTCAGAATGTATAATAGAAAAAGACATGTGAAAAAAACAATTGAAAAAGATATGCCAGCTCTGGATATTATCCAAATTAGAAACTGGATTTGGTCAACGTCGCATCTTTAATGATATTTTTGCAGCGTTTTTAGAATTTTATCTATTAAACCTGGATGATCTCAAATTTGTCTTAATCGAATCAAGAATATTGAAATATTTTCATCATTAACTCTTCTCTATTATGATCTTAAATTTTTTTTTTCATAAATTTCATGATATTACTGTATACGATGTATACTTGCGCTCATTTATTGGTCGTAATTTACGACTATTGCTTCCATATGGATGCACTTTGTATTGTTCTTGTTATTATTTAAAAAAAAATTGACTTGTAGAGTACCTGAACGCATTTTTTAAGAAAAATATCTTGCATATATGATATATAGATACTCTTATAAATCAGCTAGACTTTATTTTTCCAAACGATCTTTTGCGTTGAACTCCTTTATTTAAAAAAAAAAAAATTCATCAGAGGCACTTAATTTAAAACAAAATTGGCATACAATTTTATACCAGTTATAAATCATTTCAATTATACGATTTTATCAACCCGTTCGTCCTATATAACTTTATCACAGACGTCAAAGTTGAATCTGGTATAATTTATGTTAATGCTAATATATAATTAATAAAAAAGGAGTGAAAGTTTTAAATGAAACACCCTGTATCCCCAATTTATACATCCGATGAAAAAATAAAAAGAATAAGAACTGAACGAAATCATTCCGGAAAATATAAAAGATTATTATTATGAATGAAGGATGATATATGTATTATTATGTGTATTTTATATACACATTGAATCTAGAGCAAACGTAACGTTATACATAATTATGTAGAAACCATACTTGTACTGAACTGTTGTTGGTAAGATTATGCCGAGCATCAAGAAAAAGGATATGAAAGTGTCAAAAATTAGATGAATTAAGTATGGGAAGACCATTTGAACTCTTATGGGATATAAAACATAATATTACGCATTGATGCGCTTCTATACACCGCATGTATAAAAATGTAAGATATTGGTATTAAAGTAAAGCAAAACAGAAGAAAACCAACACTTATTATTCCTTATAAAAAGATACGAAAGAATTTAGCTCATATGTTTTAGCTGTTGCGCTGGATAAATATCATTGATGCAATATAAGAATATTTTTATATTTTTATTAATATAAGGAAATGTTTTCATTTATTATTTTCTGTCTCAATTTTTTTTCTCTCTTTTTTTTTATTTTTTTTGTTGTTGTGTAAAATGGAAGATGGATTGGATAATAATAAGAACTACATTCCTATAAAATGGGCTAAATTCACAAGTAATCCACCTTATATTCTGTACATATTAAGCAATACAAACCCTCTTTAACCTCATTATTTCCGTTTGACATAATTTAATTAACGCTGATTTGGTTTTCAAACTTAGACTAGAGCATTTAAAGAAATAGATTTTTATATCATTATACATATATAGATGAACTATGCGAATTCTTGAAATTTATCCGAACAAAATATAGAACAAAGTATTTAATTAAGTGTTTTATTATCATTTCTTTATATGCTGCATGCATATTTAAATGTAATTGCACTTAGAACGATTGCTGTTAGAATAATCGGACATTTATTTACTTCTAGTCAATTTTGAATAATTTTTGTGGCGTCACGAGAAATTACTCAGAGTAAGTTTAGGGTAAATTATGAATTAAAGAATTAAAGATCTGTAATATAAAACTTACTCAAAACTTACTCTATAGTAATGAATCGTTGCTCAAGGACGTTTAATATGGTTAAACAAAGAAGCTGAAAACTCTGAACCCAAAAGGAGCAGCGTCGACACCTTGTTTATTAATAAACCATTTTTTGATTTCCATAAAATGAAATTAGTTTATGTAAGCTCTTGATTTTAACGAATTGCTTATAAGAAACTTTCAATTAATTTTAGTTAATTAATGATTATGTGATGTGACACCTTCGCTTGAATTTTGTACTATAGGTACTTACAATTCAAAAAAATTAATGTCATCAATTTTAGAAATAAATTTGTATAAAAAACAAAAATTATTCGTATAAAATATATTCGTATAAAATATATTCGAAATTAACAAGAAGTAAATAAATGCTCAAATGCTTCTAAAGTATAAAAAGGGACAATTAAACAGACTTTTCAGCTGTATTTCAAATCAAATACAAATTTGAAATAAGTACTTAAAATCTGTGAAAATACCTTTCTTAAGGTATTTTGTATTTTTGGTAAAAACATAAAATATAAAATACTTTTCAATCAAATTTATTTTTTGTTTGCTTTTTCTAAGTTTCGAATCACATATATTTTTCAAGTTGTCCATTTTCCATCACATAGTAATGACAATTTTAAGATATTAGATTGTTTTTCAGATTATTTTGTGTTATAATGAGAGGTGTAAGCATTGATGCACACGCTTTTGTTTTCGGGTAGTATTAGATTTGGAAAATTAAGATAGGATATATTTTTTTCCCATCGACGATTGCAAAACTGCCTCAAAATAAAGTTGAGAGAGGTCTTCAGTTTTCAACCACTATCGACGATGCCTCAAAACAAAAAAGCTTACCCTTAGCCGTGAAAAAGATACTATTTCTACCGCGGAAAAACCCGCGCTGTATGCAAATCGTATTTTGGAAGTATGGTAATTTTTTGTAAGTTAAAAAACATACTATTTTGTTCAAAATTGAGGTAGGGTAATTCTCTGAAACTTAAAAAACATACTATTTTCTATTCAAAAACTTAAAAAAGATAATATTTTCGGCAAAATCGACATAGGCTAATAATTTTTTCAAATCTCAGGGGCGAATAAAACCCCTTCCTCCCATGTGCACATATGGGTGTAATTGTAATATATTCCAAATATATTTTCTACAGCGAGAACAAAATTATCTAAATATACACAACATTTTGATTCTTTAACATATTCTTAAATTGTTCATCAATAATTTTCTTCCGCAATATATTCTACATGTGGAGACAACTGTACTGACGATTGCTAATCGGCATGAAATCCAAAATAATGTTCATTATGTATTTACATATTTATGAGTTATGATAGCTGATATAACATAAAACGATAATATATTAGTTAAATTATAAAATATCGAAATAAATTAATATGATTTATAGGAGACTTTCATTTGTCTTCTTATATTCAGTTCATTTTTCATTAAAAATATTAAATGAAATAAATATTTTCCTTCACTGGGACGATCCTAGAAAATAACCAGGCTGATTTGAGAAACTGACATTATTAAAATTTAAATTTTTGATAAATATTAATATAGCCATATAATATAAATCTTTTTAGCATGTTTCTCGTTTAAATATATGTTTATTTGTATTTGAAATACTTTATCCAAGTATTTGTTATATTGTATTTCAAATATAAAAATAATATTTATATATATTTTGTATTTTGACGAATAAACTAACTATTAATCTAAAAGTATTTTGTAATTTATAATTCAAATGATTTTTAAACACAATTTTGCCTACTACCATTTTAATAAAATCAATTTAGTTTTCAAAAATTAGCAGAATTCACAAAGTTTATAAAAAAAATCTATTTCATCGATTGAATGATAATGTTTAGTTAAAATTTTAATTACTCCAAATACTCAAGTCCAATTGTTCCATAATTTATGCCATGAAATGAAAAAAAAAAAAAAATTCAACCGTAATAATGATGTATTCTGATTAGATTTCATTTCTTATGGTTATAGATAAATCGTGTATGTAACAATAGGCAAAGGGTCATTTTTATGATCATCTCATAGAAAACTTCCAATACCCTTCTCTTAATAATAATTACGTATTTCTTAAGTCTTCAATAGAATAGATAATGGAATGTACCTACATAACCCAGTCTCAACAATAATATATTATCATCTGCATAGTTGGATAGCACAGCAACAACAACAATAGCCAGTAATTCAGTTGTGTACGCATGCATTTTTCTTGAGCCATATAAATGAATGTTGCAAACGAACAATTTTTTCGGAAAGTAAAAAAAAAAATATGAAACAATTGTTTGAAATATTGCACAAAACTGGGATGTAGATCATGATTTTTCTTAAAGATATTTTTTTTATAGTTTTTTTTAGTCGTTATTGTTATAGACGAATGATGATTATTATCGGGTTACAAACGATATTTACGTTTTTCATATATATACATATATGCATTGGGCAATAACCAAACACCAGGGCATGATGTCCATCCATACACTTGGTCACCCCGTAAATAACTTGAACAAAAAGAGATATATTTCTATTTCTTATTTTTTTTTTTGTTAGATTGTTATTTGCTGTTTTGTTAAAAAAAAAAACGCACAGATCATAAATTTAATACTTTTTTTTTTACATGAAAAAGATAATACAGTTAAGGTCTAATAGTAGATACTAAAGGCAGTTGGTAGATTTCTGAGAATTTTTTCTTTAAAGGCAAAGGGAATGGCTCATAGGATTAATTTATTTGAGTTAAGATTAGAAAATACATTACATTTGAATACATAAGAGTTCTAATTTTGAAATTATATTGCTTAAGATATAATTACTTAGTAATAATGATAAGGCACTAAAGGTATCTGATTAGATATACATACATTAAATGAATTGTAATTGTAATTGTATTTAGTGAGACTCGATAATGTATATTTTTAAAAGTTAAATTAAATTTGACTGAAATAATTTTTAGCTACCTTTAACATTATAATAATATAATAATAAATTATAAAAATATGATGATTTTATTTATATACGTAAGTACGGACTAAATTTTTGTATGTTTAGCCACCAAATTCCATCGTAATCACTTCTGGTGAATTTCAACGTTCTCGTACCTCTCAATTTTTTCAAAAACATTATTATTTCAATTTTAAATTCATGATCTGTTTGAATTTATTCTCAGCCTATAATAATTTATTGATAGAGAAAAGAAAAATGAAAAAAGGATAAAAATAAAATATCACACTTGCAATAATACAATACGACTTTATTTTTTTATTTTTTTTTAGCAAAAAAGAAAGACTCATACAATTCTTACTTACAAAATTATTTGAAACGATCAATTGATTGAATATATTATTGATATTATTTCATTTTACACAATTTTTATTATGGTCGCATAAATATCTATTATTCTTTTGGTTGAAATTTCAAAATAATTTTATAAAGTTAGAGATGGACAACGACACCCCGATTTTAGCAATAACAAAAGTAAATGCTACATACAAATTGTTAAAAAGAGTGTGGGAACGAAAAACTAAAAATAATTTTGTTTATTCTTCAATTCCTTTGCAGTGTGCAGTTGTTATGCACTGTCCTATTTGTCAATAGAAAACATTTTATACTGTGACGTGATTATAGTCTCTATATATATATAGATACTATAGACGTGATGAAGATGAAAATAATATTATATTTTTTTTTTTTGAAAATTTTATTTATAAAACTCTTTTGACATTTTATATAATATATTGCCATCATCTTATTGTCCATAAAAAGAATGATGCTACATTATCATTATTTTATTATGTGCTAAAATACATTCCAGGTACAGATATCTGAGAAACGATTCCCAATAAACACAGTGGTATCGACGATAAGGCAGACAAGAAATTTAACATCTCAACTTCGAAAATGTTTAAATCGTTAAAACGTGTTCGTATGTCAAAAAAAAAAAATTAGCTAAATGGTTTTATTTAACTAATTCTAATAAATTCTACTCTCCAAAAAATTAATCAAAAATTTTAAATAAAATTATTCGCAATATTTTACTTATTTTGTAACTCAACTATGTAGGCGGTTATCCCACATTAGTTTGTATCGTCTAACTTATGTTCTAACCGTGATAATAAATATGAGGGTGAGTGATATGGTCGCTGTTGCATCTCAGTCACTCTCATATCTATTATCACGGTTAGAACATAAGTTAGACGATATGAACCAGGGTTGATTTGATTAAATCAAATAAATCGAAAAAATCGATTTAATCATGATTTTTTCATCAATGATTTTTTGCAA
>JAABKK020060222.1:0-33222 GCA_011634745.2 Catotricha subobsoleta
TCAGGCATGCGTTACAGCTGCGTTACAGGATATATTATATGCTTAAAAAATGTTCATTTTTGCGTTACATAATTTATGGATGTCCCCTTAGTCAATGTTATTTATGTTAAAAGTTGCTGATTATTGATTTCATTCCGCGAGAGCTTTGTTAGGCTATGCAATGACACCTTATTTTAATCGGGATAAGCCTAATTAAAATATTCCACTATCGCAAAAAAAAATCATCCTAAAAAAAATTTCTGTTTTGAAGTTTTGATCAATTTAATGCTTAGTGTAAATCTTAGGATTTATGTGAGGATGAGCTCTCATCACTCCAGAACTATCACCAATTGATTCGGAATACATCCAATAAGTGAAAGTGGGTGAAAATAGGTCGACATACTACTAAATTCTGCTTAGTTCCTTTAGGAAGCAATCCAGACCAAACCAGGATGATTTTAAAAAAATAATGTCCGTTTGCGGCATCTGTGGGTTAAGAGCTTTCAGATGATATATAACTTTGGTATCGCAGACCATCGGTCTGGGCGCAAAGGGTCGCGGACACTTTGTACATAGGCACACGAACTAGGGTGGATCGACTTTTTTTTCATACCTTCTACCATGATTTTCTGAGTTGAATTTTGTCCTTTTATTAATGTGCTAAAAGGATTTTGAAAATAAATGAGATATTCGTTGTGCTCAAGCGACCCACAAGGTAGAACTTCGTGGCATTTTTTTTTTAACCACGAGGTGGTTTTTTATTTTTTAACCTTGAGGTGTTTTTTTTAACCTCGAGGTTTTAAGACTGACGTTAATGAATAAATTAATGCAATATTTGGTGCAAGTTCATTCACATTTTTATTTTGTTATTGTTGAGTTGTCAATTTCACAACTCAATCAATAATTGACCTCAAAAGAATTTACAATATTGTCAAATTGACAATATTGCTAATTTTAATATTTTGAATCAATTGCTAATTTGACAAAGTGTCTTTAGCAATTGATTCCCGAATATCATATTGGTGATTGAAGTAGTGATGTCACACACGTGTGTGCGTACACTACAGGTTACTTAATTGGACAAACTATTGGTTTTTCCTATTTAAACGGCAAAACGTTAAAACAGAAGCAATATTCGCTTCAACAACATGCATATTAGGGTGTCCAGAAAGAACCGATATTCGAATTTTCAAGAGCCTGGGCACTCAAAGTGTTGCATTTCGCGATTTTTTTTATTTCGATCTATATACATAGTTCTTTTAAGATTTGGGCAAATTTTTAGGATAGCTTCACGGAAGCTGTGTCCCATGTTTTCTGATTCTAATACAATAGACCTGTTTGACTTGTCAAATAATCTTTCGTTAACGCAATTTTTTTTTTAATGACAGCATTCTTTTCTCGTTCAATCTCATTTATGACCAAACAAAGAAAATTCGTACTTAAAATTACAATAATTATAATTAGTTTAATCACGATTAATAATAAAAAAAAAATGTTCTTAAATTTATTTACATCATCGCTGAAATATTTATAAATGAAATGTTCTTACATCAACACTGAAATGTTCATGAATTTTTAAAAAACTAATTTTTTTCATACGAGTACGTTTTTGTTTAGTCCTAAATGAGAAGTGAGTTTTTTTTTTTATTCAATGAACTGACTTGTCAAAGTGTTGTTAAAATATACAATCAAACAGATCTATTACCTTTCATTTCCGCTTTTAATCACGAAAATCCGTCGATTCGTTTAGTTTCTACAGCCATTTGAAGTGGACCACTTCATGCCTAAATTCGATTTCGATTTAGGAAAAATTTATCCCGTTCCCGTGGCGTGTCGTTTCCGGCGGTTATCCCTATAATGGCCATATATTATAAAATTGACTACAAAAGTCAAACGGCTCGTAGCTCACTTTTCCATTGTTCTGTCAGTCCAAAAAAAATAATTTGGACTGACATTTCTTTTACATGCACTTAGATAGGAAAAATTTACTGCGGTTTCAGCGCGCCGCCTTACTTTTGTAGTCAATTGTTTAATTATCTTTTTGATTTTTCTGCTAGTCAGTGTAAATGATTATCTTTCAGATGATTATAAAATTAAATCATAAATCAACAAAATTATTTTTTGAAAACTCATACAAAAAGTAAACAAACAAGAGATAACCGCCGAAACGACGTCTGGCGGATTTTTTTTTTGCGTAGCTTCCAGTCGATCTATGATCTATTTCTATTGTTGAAAAGTTCCAATTTTTCATTTCAAAAATCTTTTCATCTCATTGAAACGTTTCACACTACGAGCACTGTTTTCTTCGCGGCAGACCCATCGATCACAGTGTTATGGGGCATAAAATTTGCATGAAATAATGCTACATAGCACGGTATCCAGAATTAAAATGGCAAAAGAAACACGTCTATAACGTGAAACCTAATGTTTAAAAAATAAAACAATTCGTAATAATGCTAGACAACAGCAGGCGGCGGTGTGACAAATACTGTTTGACGTGATTTTAGACACAAATTAAGTATAAAATAAAAAATACCAAATCTTTTTCTTATTTCATGTTGAAAAGTCAAAGAGAATATCATACATTTTTTGTTTATTAAACGTTTTAGCGGTTCTTTTTGCATATTAATTAGGAATTATATTCATTTTAAACAGCAGATTATTAATATACAATAATCAAATATGTTTAATGTGTATCAAGTATGCCGTTTGTGTATGAATGAAATAAATTTTGGAGGCATTGACTGTTTAATGCTAAAGGATTTACGTGTAGCTATTAAAACGCTATATAATCTCGAGGTAAGTTTGCCGTCTTTCGAAATGCTTAAAATGCATTAAAGTATATTTTCATTTTTTTTCCTTTATATACTATTTTTTTTTTTCAATATCACATTTGTAATCGAATATATTCATATAAACATAATTATTTTTTGATCATAATAATAGCTTCGAAAGCGCTAGAGAAAACGCCATAATGCCTGCTTAAATTTGTTTAATTGAGTGACATTTATAAAAATAATAATTTTCAGTCGCAAACTTCTTATTTGAATTATAATTTATCCGTAAATCAATACTAAAAATAAAATTAAAAATATAAGTATTTAGTTATCTTACATATTCCAATAAAATAAAATATATATATTTCTATTAGGAGATTTATAATTCTGTTTAGTAAATGAATCACTTTTCAAAACCTTAGTCATAAGAAGTCTTTCATATGGTTGTCACAAAACATTAATAACAAACAAACAAAAAGTGCGATAATTTCTAATTTGAAAAGAATTGAATGATAATCAATTAGTATACTTACTATTGGTCTTCACATATTTAATATAAAAATCTTTAGACACTAAAGTTACAAAATGACGTTTTTATTATTCTAGGCTGGATACCAACAATAAGTTAAAAGTTTTTACTTTTGTACGCTATTTATTTTTTATTTTTGACTCAAACTGCTCTTTTTTTCCTTTTAGATTGAAGCTACTGATAATTGTTCAAAGCGGATCTGTAAGAGTTGTTTTGAAAAGGTTGCTCATTTCCTATTACATCATAAAACAGTATTAGAAACACAGGAAAAAATTAAAAGTTACTTACAGCTTCAGAATGAGGTATGATAAAAAATTGTTTATTTACATTTTAACTGAGTAGTTTAGTTCATACAGGGCCGTTACAAGGGATTTGTGGTCAATTGCTTGAATGATCGAAGATTATTGTTGCTAGTAAGTGCACTAAATATCTTTTGAGTCACAAAAATTGGCCTTGGCGACCCTGATAATAATAATAAAAGAGTTCTTGAATTTCGTTCACGTGACTGACTGAGCGTACCGACATTGTACGAAGGTATTAGCATTGAGAGTGTTGAATTCTTGTTGATAGCAGAGATTTTCGATTTTGACACTCAAAATAGAATTTGCTAGTTATTTCACATTTAACTTTCTATATTCTATATTGGCATTATTTTCTATCGGTCTTATATATTCCATTATTATTATCTCTAGACATCACAAAAACTTTATTACTACCTACAATTATATGAGTATGATAACATTTTGTAAATGTAATTATTCAAACACCAATATTCTAACAATATCTTATCAACATTCTACTTGATTTAAAATTGTTTTCCACTGCTATTGCACTTTGCTTCAAACATTGTCGCTTGAGACATAAATACTGTATAAAATGCAACTATTCACCCAATACAATCAAAATAATATCGAAATTGTAAGTAAATTATTACTATCCGCGAAATGTGGATAATACATATAAACGTATATGCGCCTAATTTTATATGCTTGTAATCTATTAACAAAATTACTGTATATTATCCGCATAACTGGGACATACTCTCATCGTAATTTTTTTAGATTTAAAATTAATTTAAATAAATACATATAATTACTTTTTATTTGATTAAATGTATTTGAATGTGTGTGCGAAATTGAGTGTATTTCAATTTCAGTAATATTCTACTATAAGGTTATTCTGATTGACGTCTTTCAAAGCTATTTAAAATTCATAATCTTATATTTATATATATGACGATTATGTTTCCCCGATAATATTAGACAAAAACCTCGTAAGTTAAAAAAAATATGTATGTATATTGTATTCTTATAAAACGATAGTTTATCGAGGGTAATAGGTATAATCACAGCGCAAAGGTCTTATATGACATGTCATAAATCTAACTACCGTGGTTATGATTATGCATAAATATCTCGGGATTTTGTTCGAAAATTATAAAACTGCTGATGTCCACTAATAGAAAACCCATATTCCAAGTAATCCATTATTCACATTCTCGATGCTCTTAAGCATCCCGCTGAAGGCGCTTAGGTATATAAATATGAGAAATGGAATATATTTTTTCGTATTTATATGCCCCATCGCCCTTAACGGGAGGCCTGAGTATATCGGGAATACAAAGAAATATTTCCGAAATATCTATGCAAAAAACATGTTTTTTTTGTACCCACCCTACAGCAGATAGATTGTTATCATCTCGATAAATGCCCGCCACTAAAGAAAGTGTGAACTGTATTTGCTTTACCATTTATATAAGTCCTAAATGCGGTAAATTTTTTTAATATTTCAAAAGACAATCATTTGTTTTGAAATAAATATTTAAAAATAAATTAAAAAACAATTTACCAAATTATAAAAATGACGCAATGAATGAATATGGACCGCCACTGTTCAGTTTTTTGCGTATTTGTAATCTGAGTAACGATAGGTACTTATAATTTTTGAGAAAACACAAACCATAAAAGTATTTAAGAAAAATGACGCGTTTAATTAGAATATAATAAGTATATATACAGTATAGAAGAGAATAGACTTACTTAAGGAAAATTAATTACACTCTATAATATACTGAGAATATGTTAGATTTAAAGATAACTAGTTGGAAAATGTGTATAATAATATAAGCATATTCCGAAGTCATACGCGACAAATTATTTTTGGACGAAACAAATGTTTATTTTTTAAATAATATCAGATTAGACTCTCATTAAGAGAGACAATTGTACAAAATAGCTTATATTGTCTCAATCTTAATGGAACATTAATAATAATGAAAAAAAAAAAAAAATTGTTTTCACAGGTGGTTAATTTAAATATTATATATACCTACTTGACACAAAATTTAAATTTAATTTCATAGAGATCATCATATACTTTTCTTCTCTTTTTTTTTTTTATCAGATGAATATAACAGATTTAATAATGCGCCTTATCAAATTTATTGTTTTCATATATTTTTTTTACATTTTATCAAAAATCTAGAAATAAATTATATTTTATTCAAATGATGTGTTTGTGTTCGAACGCGCTTTTGGTTTAATCAAAAAGCGAATAATTTTTGGTATTTTTATTAATAAGTACAATTTGCGTTTAATAATTCTCCTAATGTGTTGATGAAATTGTTTTTTTTTTTTTTTTACCTATTTATGGTTTGAGTGCACGTTCCATACACATTTCACAATTCAATATATATCGCTTTTTGAAGTTAGTTTAGTGTGTGATTAATATTTGTATAGAAAATTGTGATGAGATGCGATATTAAACAGTATAATAAAAACAAAAAGCAAAAAAAAAAACATTCTGCGACTTGTCGATATAAAGCGTATTTTAAAAAAAAATTATAAAAGGTGCTGTTTTTCAATAATTTTTTTCAATTGTTGTGCTGAACGCGACAGCCTACGTGGAAAGTGTAGATTGTAATATAACTCTAAAAAGCATATAAAGCAAATGTACTCGACGTGTATATCGCTCTTATCGTTTTTTTTTTTTTTTTATTTATATTATATTTTCATTTTGTGACTTGGTCTCAATAAAAAGTAAATGAAAATTATCAAACATAACATTATTATTTTTATTTTGTGCTAATTCGTTGGAAAATTAGTCATTTTATAACATTCAAAAATAATGTGACCAATATACTGTTAAATTTTAATTTATTGGATATATAAATGATGACACTATTCTTTAAGAAAAAATGGTTAAACCATTTTGAACAGGTATTAAGAAATTGTTTTAAAACTAATTTTATATTTATATATATTATTATATAGATATAATATTTTTTTCATTTATACAACATGACTTTTAAACGAGCATAATTTTATTATTCGAATTTCACATGGCTTTAAAAAAAAGCGACGTTGGAACGGAATCGATATCATAAGTTTAATCAAAAAAAGAAAAAAAAAACCAGATATGTTATAGGAATTTATATCGATTATCGATCACATTTTTCCATACGAAATATTTAGCGTTGATGATTGAGTGTAAGTACACAATACATACAGACCTCAATGCATCTCATTATTATTTTTATGAATCATACATTTTAATATAAGACTGGGAGCCAGTTTATATAAAAATAAAATCAATTACTATGCTTAATTAGGTTAATTAGGGGTATTCCCGTCATTCTGTTATTTGATATTATTTGATTATTTTTGACAGTTTCTGATTGGCTGCAAGAATATCAAGAGGCACTCAGAAGTAATGAATATTAAACATAAAAACGAAATAATCAAATAGCCAAATATCAGAATGACGGGATTATCCCTATAATTTATTAAAAAGTTTTGAAACGTTTAGACAAAATCTGTATACTTCTCAAGATATTTCAATCGATTGATATAAATTTTAATAAAATCAAAAAAATAATTAAGAAATATAAGATCTGATTTTATCATTTTCACGAATAAGCGTAAAGGCCGATTTATCTTTGTTCTTTGTTAATATATTTAACGAAATCATTGCGTTTGCGAAAAAATGGCCAACTTTTTTCTATACAAAACATATTTGTTAACATAAGTCGGCCTTAAAAGGCTAGTGTATTCTCCGAATTCCTATAAAAACCGAGCGAAATTTTTTGCAACAATGAAATTGTAAAAGTGTTTCGATACTGTAATATATACATTAGACGTCAAAATCATAAATGTTTCATACAAAATAGATATACAGCATCTATAAATTGCGAATTGGAAATGTCAACACGAAAGTACACAAGTTGTATGTACAAAAAAACAATACTCAGGACGGTTTCTTATGAATGAGCCCATGAATCAATAATAAAGTTTTATAGATCAGATAGATCTACATCGCAGTGACAGATAGAATTATCAAAAAATAAATAGTTGCTGAAGGACAGATAAAAACGTTTTAGCTTAAATTTCTCGTAATATTTATCGTGAAAGCAAAAACTGTTTAAGCGAATATATAGGAAATTGACACTTATAGGAATGGATTTTTCACATTCCATATGTTTTCAGGCCTCCCTTTAAGGGTGCTGCAGTAAAAAAAAGAAAGTGTTTTGGTATTGTTTTACGTATCAGTATTGCTACATAAATTCAAATATCTCACTACAAATGTTCAACTGTTGCACAACAAAAGATTCTATGTCGTATTTTGTTTTTCCACCAAATATGTAGGTATACCCAGACTATCCCAAGCGGCATAACTCAAGGGATTTAATTTAACCTTTTAGCACGAAACTTTTAATTATATTATAATATATTGGTTCAAATTACTGGTATTTAAAATGAAATGGCCATATTCATAAACTTCATAAGAGATGTATCATACATTTACATACTTATACACATATGGTTTATGTGATTTTACATCTGCGATCTAATTTCATTTTATTTCTAGTTAAACAAACTTTAAACAAAATTAGAGCAGTAATTAAGAAAACTTTACACTGTAAAAAAAAGTGTAGGCGGATTTAGAAATAAATATTATGAGACCGCCAGCACTAAATTTCTGTATATATATGCAAACAGATCGATTTTCTTTATTTATTTTTTATTTTTTTGCTTTTGTGGCATTTAACACAGTTCATAAGCTGCTATTGGTGAATGAGAATTGAAAATAAAAATCGAAATATATATATATAAAAAAAAAACCCTTTCGCTTTAACATAATTGTTATCATATTAAAAGATCTGTCTACTACGCACAAATAAACTAATGCATTCATATAAAATTCACTAACGATTAATTACGTTTAAGTAATGTTTTTGATATTTTATTTCAGTTTGAATTAGATTCATATTCAGCAAAGTTTCGTCTCATATTACTTTTTATTTATTTATTTATTTTTGATTGTGACAAAAATGGCCTAGAACAGCAGTAGGATTCCGTAAAAAGCTAGATATCGGCAAAGACATTGGCTTTTTTTTTGGGAATTTGCGGACCCCTAAAGCTTCTTCAATCTAGCTCAGCTATCTGAGGATTACACATAGGTAACTCCTCTATTCCAAAAATATGGTATTACTTCGATTTTTTTTTAGATTGACATAAAAAAAAATCTTTAAAAACATCAACGTTTTTTATATGGACAAATTTATCACATCGCATTTGAGGCATTGGTAAAATGTCAATATATTTAAAGTAATGTCATATTTTTGAAATGGAGAAGTTGGGTAAGAATCTATTTGTAACCATAAGACGGCTGAGCATACAGGGCTCCACAAATGCCCAAAAAGAAAAAAAATATTAATGTCTATGTCGGTATATATAGTTTTTTACGGAATCTCAATCTCAATGCAGTAGAATTATTTTACATCGTGCGGATTTATCTATCGTAATTACATATGCAAAATAAAAACGGAAAAACAGAAGCAATCAATTTTAAAATGCTGAAAACGATGTTGAAAATGAAATATGTAAAATTATATATATATATGAGCGGCGCATTAAATTCAACTTACGTCATATATTTAGTTTTTTTTTTTTTTCATCTTTTTTTTATTTTCTATACATTGTCAGTGTTAAAGAGTCGCAGAGAATAAAACGTGTCTAAGATATTTTGTTTTGTTGTATATTAAAATTGGTTTAGTTTAACCGAGTGTTCGTAAAATATAGAAAATTGTGTCAAAGTAAATTTTATTTTGAAGTTATAAGTTTTATTTTGTTTTGAATTTGATATTATGAGAAGTTGTATGCTGTTTAAAATGCTAATTTCCATTTATTTAATTTTATTTTATTCAATATACAATTGTAATATTTTTTTCTCGTTTTGTTTTTGTATACATATCAAAATTGAAAACAAAAATTAATCTCTTATATATTCTGCGCTTGTATTGCTGATTGTTGATTGCGTTTTAACAGTTTAATTTCCTCCAAAATATAAATAACTTTTCGTTATTAAACCGACAAATACCGAATAATCAAATTGGTTTCAATATATGTACAATGATAACGTATATATATCGATACATAAACATCAAATTTATTATTTATACGATATTAATTCGAAAATTTAAAATTAAATAAATGGTTTTTCTTTTTTCTGTAGATGAGAACAGCATTTGGCGATGTGAACATAAAGACTGAAGACGATGGTAAGTTTTAATCAAGAATCAAAGAAAAAAAAAATTGTTGCGGTATGATAAGCGATATTATTTTTTATCTATTTATGTACAGAGTAAAAACGTGAATTTACTCGAACGAAATAGTTTAAGTGAGCTCCATATGACGGCAAAAAATGAAATGTTTGGGTATTTAGTAAATGTCAAAGTGGTTTTCATTTTTGGTTTTATCAATTTAAAATATTTTGTATGCTGCTATTATCTACACATTGTATGCATTATAAGTTACACAATTGATTTTTAATATTATTTTATAAATTTTTCATTAAACGATTCATATATATTTTGCATTTAATTGTGATGCGTAAATCAAAAATATGGGACATTTAAATTTCTGCTCAACAGAATATTATTTTATGTTATAGCTGGTATAAAGACAAATTTGATTTTCTGCTGGCAGAAAATACTTGTGTACATACAATCATACATATATACTTAGAGATGAGCGGCGGATATCTGCGAATACGGATACAATTTATGACTTGCGGATGCGGATATTGCGGATAAAAAGAATATATGATACAAATATGATATTTAAAAAAAATAATTTGAATAAAATAGTGGGGCAACTCCCACACTAAAGTGACATCAAATTTAATAAAATTAACTCGTCATGAATCGTTCACTCTAAATAAACGAAAAACGGTAAACAAAGCAATGCAATAACAAAAATCTCTCCTCCCTAGTCTTCTGAATTGTTGCTCGAAACTCTTATATAGTCAATAATGAAATTAATTACTTAATATCCGCGGATGCGGATACGGATACATTTAAATCAGTCCGGATACTTGCGGATGCGAATACAATTTTTGGTATCCGTGCACATCTCTAATACATACCATGTGATTAAAATAAACCAATAATTTCTGCTTTAATTTTCTGCCACCATCTGGAGACGCCATTAGAGCCATTCAATTGAATAGATAAAATTTCTTTTTATTCAAATTAATTGCCAAACTAAAAATATTCAATTAATAATTTCTTGTTCCAAATTTTTTAATTTTTATATTAATTTTTATCACGCAATTGCACATATTAAAATTATAGAGTTTTTAATAGAGATAAATAGAGATTGATTTTAAATTTTATCCCTTAAGTATCATTTTCATGGATATCCTTACATACAACCTAAAATATAATTTTTAGAGTACTTGAAGGAATACCGACATGACTCTAATTAAATAGAAACGGTTTTTATTTATTTTATTATTTCACAGATGAAGAAGATGATAATATTGTTATTTGTATAAATGATGAGGAATCAGATTTATCAGGAAACATTTTTACAGCAGAACGTAGATCATCTGCTTCACCTTCATCATCATCATCACCAAAAAAAAATCCACCATCTACTAGACAACGAACTGTAACAAGTATATCGAGACAGATAATACCTGAAAAGCCAACGACATCAAAGGGAATAGATCACCAAAAAGAAGTAGTTGAAACATCTCCACCATGCTCAGATGTAACAGTTATAGAAAATTGTTTACCAACAACTACTACACCTATTTTAAAGCTTACCACCAAATTAACGAAAAGAAATCATGATGTTGAAAATCAGCAGGTATCTGCAAAAAAGATGAAATTTCGAAATGAAGAAACCGTAATGCCGCAACCGTCAACTTCCGCTATATCAGAACCGTCGCGTTCAAAAAACTGTCAAGTTGCCTCGGAACATCAAAATCAAAATCAAAATCAAACACAAAAACCAATTCGAATCGAGTATCTTCAACCCGAGAAATCACCATCAAAGCGGGGAGATACAAGAAAATTAGTAGATAACAAGCAAAAAAAGAGTTTGAGTGAAAAACGCCATGATTTGCCGATAAAACGAGACTATGTAAAGAAATATCTGTCGAAACCTGGTTGCACTATGTGTAATATAAAAATACGTACATGGGCAGAATCCCGATTTCATACACAATATCATCGCTCGCATAAATGTTCAGTATGTGATGCATCCATAAACGAATCAACCATTCAAACACACGTTTATTCTTGTTTATTATTGAGCGGTACATTAGCCAATAAAGAAATGTTAGCGTACATGACACCTTGCTACGTTCATTTAGTAAAAAAAAATCATGAAAAAAATGTGTCATCGTCATCTTCATTATCTCCATCAAAGAAAGCCGTAAAACAGGGTATTCAAATTACAGATCCATCACAATCAATGGTTTTGGAAAAAAAATTGGAAAAAAATGTAGAAAAAAACTTGGAAAAAAATGCGGAACAAAAGGCTGAACAAATGAAGGAAAAAGCATTACCAGTGCTCAATGATCAAATATCAGCTTCAAACATTGCAATGACATCATCATCATCATCGGAGTCAGAAGAAACGAACAGTTCACATAGGGAAGATGCAAATAGTAATATACAAAATGATTCAAATTCAGGTAATTTATTTCTTAAATTGTTATTGACAAATCTTTCAATTTATTTTAAATTTATATATTAAGTTGTTCTTTTCTTTTTTTCTCACTACATTATTATCTTTGCAGGTAACTCTGAATTATCAAAGTTATCCAGAAATGATGGAACTAAATTAAAAAAGATCGATAGTAATTCAAGAGGACAAAAAAAAAATTCTAGCAAGGTGTCAACAAAACCGACAAAAACTAAAAAACCCAATGAAATTTACAATATGCTGAAAAGTGCTAACGGTCTGCCAATATGGTGGGATATGGAAGCAACTAAAGAAAAACTTTTTTCTATTAATGACTATCCGAAAACTCACGCAAATTATATACAATTAGAGATGTTATTACCATCTGATTCTTCAATGTTATCTAATGAAGATACCAATAGCTCAACAAATAAGACATCACCGCCACCGCATGATGCAATGCAAGAGGCTCGTATATCAGCGCTTTGCAAGAAAATGTCTGAATATAAAAAAAAATGTTTTAATAAAAAAGTTGTACAAATACCGCCATCTATTCCAACAATGCATCCGCCAGTATCATCTCAGTCGCAGTCCGATCAATACAGATCTAAAAGTATGAACAATATAACAATTATGAATCAATCATCAATTATTTATCCATCGTCATCATCATCAACAGCGGCAGCAGCAACTGCTGCACCAGCCACAAAAACTGTAGCATCAGTCACAGAAATTTTAGCTGCAACCACAAAAAATGCAGCAACTATAGAACAAAAATTAGATACAATACAATCAAAAGAAACATCGTCCACAAATCAACATAGTGCAATTAATCGAACGCATTCAACGAAATTACATGAAAAACAGTTATCATCGATGCTATCAAAAAATTCTTGTAATAGTAGACGATATTCTGCACCGCTAAATAATCAGGACAATCCTACTGGCTCCTATCAAATACATCAACAAATGCAAAAAGAATCACCACATTTGATTCAAAATCGACTAGTTAATATAAATAGCGTTTATAAAAGCGCAATCAACAATAATTCGTTTAAAATATTATCACCAAACGATATAAATTTACGTGCTGAGCGGAGCGCTTCTGGGGATTTTGTAAAATACAAAGAAGTAAATTCTGCTAAAAAAACCTCTATTAATAAAGATAACAGTACTGAACCTACTGTCAATAATTTATCATCATTAAAACCATCCTCAAATTTTTTAGAAACTTCAAAAAATGTAATGCCATCGTCGATATCGCCTATACCACATCCACAGCAACGACAATTTTCATTAATAAAAATTGTTAGCGACACCGCTAATAATAAAGATGTTAGTATTTTTGAACCTAATGGTAATAATTTTCCACCATTAAAACCATCATTAAATCCATCTTTAAAGCCATCATTAAAACCATCCTCAAATGTTTTAGAAACTTCAAAAACGATAATACCATTGTCGATATCACCAACATCAAAGCAAAGAAAATTGTCATTCACAAAACCGGTTAGTGATGTTGAACAGATTAAAGAAGTTACAATACCATCATCCCCTGCTCAAAAGACCTCAACAAATCCTCCTAAAGAAATTAATATCGCATTAATAAAGCAACATAGCTCCGGTAAACTTGAATTGTTGTTAACCAAAAATGGTATAAAAATAGATTTTAATCAATTAACATTACCACAACGTATTGATGTTCAACATAGTTTATTATCGCAAAATGTTTGGTGTAAAATGTTGGCCCACATTAAAAAAGGCGTTCCATCCGAAAAAACTTTATTGATATTCAAAAAACTATTGCCGCCAAATGAAATGAAAATATTTTTTCATTGTTATGAATTATCAAGAGCTAAAAAGACACAATGTCAGAAGCGTAGAGGCAGTTGCATTGATGACAAAATAAATGTAACTAAAAATGTTGATGATAATAAAAACGATGGTATTGTAAAATAACTTTTGATGGTGGTTGGTTATACAATCGTAACATAATGATCATTTATATGATATGCACACAATTAGCACAATTTTCGTTGAGTGTTCTTTTTTATTTTAATCGAATCATACATCACTACTTACAACATATGTTTATGTATGTCGACATTTTTAAATTTGGTATAATTATGTGTGCTTTCATTCAAAAAAGTTAAAATAAACTAAAAAGTTGCAATTAATAAGAGGAATTGAAATCTTCTATCATTTATAAATAAACATGTGATCAGTAAATCAAATTAGTTTTTCTGTAGAACAACTAAATGTTCAGTAAATTAATTCATATCATTTTGAAAAAATGATTTAAAAATATATAAAATCCTTTCAAATCACATAATCGATGGCTTTAAAAGGCTTCTAAAGGGTTTTACTAACCAGCGCTAGGGTTTATCTATTAATAAATATAGTTTTTAATGCGTTTTTCTCTGTATCCAACATTTAATATTTTTACTGAATAAACTGAATTGATTTACTGAGCATGAAATAGCAATAACAATGAATATGAAATTATGGTCGAGTTGTGCGACCTTAAATCTGTATATATATAAATATATTATATATATTTTGTCTATACTCCGAATTTTAATCTAATGGTCTATTGCAAATGGATGTGATTAAATTACTACTCTCTAATTAACATTTTTGTCATTTTGTTACAGATGCAAATAGATTAATAGAGCGCGAGTCGGTTCTATGTATTCCGATTGAATTCATCGTGAATCATTAATATATAAAAGTGATTTTAATTTTTTTCTTTTTTTTTTTTTACTGATTATTATTTTAAAATTAATCTTAAGTATTTTTTTTATCATATTCATTAAAAATATATGTTAAAAGCAAACGAAATACATACTATTTTTATAACTAACTAAAATAAGGTCAATCATAAATTCATTAATAGACAGTTAGGGCAAATGACGTGAACGTAAGCGTAGACGTTAACATGAACGTAGAAGCGTCAAATTTCATGCAAAACCAATGTAATTCGATGAAAATAAGCAAAGTTTGACGATAACATTTTTGAAAGTTACGTTAGTTATATTTAACGCGACCTTATGGTCAAACTCCGCTTATTTTATGTCGAATTTTATTTAAACTTCAACATTCACGCCAACGTTTACGTTTACGCCATTTGCCCTACCTGCCTAATATTATTACATACATATTATATTTCGTTTTTAATCGTAAATAAACTATTTCTGGTCGTTATAATTATCTAATGATAATTATTATAAAATAAATAAGGATAAAAATAAAAAAAAAAAAAAGAAATAATTATTTCCCTATAATTTTAAATGTCAGCATCTACTATGCCCTATATAAATAGTAAATAATAGGTAGTTTATGTTGTATATTGTATGTTTTACTGTGATCATTGATTATCAAAATTAACAATTTGTTCAATCTCAAATGTGAAAATTAACATTTAGTAAAGTAAATAATAATAATGGTATAACCTTTTTTTTTTTACAGTGACTAATTAATTTCATTTTATTATTATTTCTTTTTTTTTTTTTCTTCATATTTTCTTTTATGACTGACAAATGTATTCTATACGTATATTACCTAAGAATTTTAAACTATAGTTTACTTTTATAAATTATAATAATTTTTTTTAAGTTCACATTTTTAATATTTAGCATTAATAATATTACAATTTAATGAATTCAAATTATCGTATCCTTGTAATAATAAAAAAAAAAATTAAATACAAATTGTTGTTTATCAGCTATACCGGTAAAGTTTTGATAGGTGATTTACTAATAGACATTAACAATATACTCCAATAGGACAATTCTATGGGATTGTAACTCGAATATTCGGATACGATAAAATGATAGATCATGTATTTTCGAAGCATAAAAGAAAACATATGATTTAGGAACAAAAGTGATGCGCCTTATAGATTGAGTAAACAGATGTTTTGTTTTTCATATTGTCATTGAAGAAGCAATGCCATACCGCTCACGGTGACATCGTTGTTTAAATATAAAACAATATTTTTATTTGTTAAATGGCGTAAAATACGTACCTACCCGTACCAAAAAGAAGTAGACTTTAATTACGTTAAAAATTAATTTTAAAAAAGAGTGAATCTTACGCGTTTTTTTTTTTAAATTTAATTTACCGTGTCGATTGAGCAGTAAGAAAAGTTTTTTTGATTATTTTTTTTGAAGATATCGGCTAGCCATCAAAAGCTATTAATTTTTTACAAATTAGTTCTATTGTATTAAGTTAGTTGCAAAATACTAAATGTTTTAATATTTTAATCGGTTACTAAATATTTATACTAAATTATTAAAAAAAAAAAAAAAAATATGTCATTACGATGCACTGTTATCAATTTATAATTGCGCACATCTTAAAGTTAGGATTACAATTGACCAAAGTTTGTAAATAATGGTAATTTTTAGTTTAAAATTGATTCCATAATTTAAATATAATATAAAAATTTACATTAACCAATAAATTTAATAAGAGACTTCAATTATTTTAATAAAAAAAATAAGAAAAAAAAACGAAATCCTGTGACAATAATTTTATTAAATTATTTTACTTTATTTGAATTCAAAATATAATACATAAATGAAAGTCATGAAATCACAGCAATAATTTTGAATATCGAATATGCCTTTTACGAAAGTTTTTCCTTCTTGTACATGAGATTTTCCTTCTGTATTGAAAAATAATTTGTATTTATTATATTTTTGAAATATCCATTAGGTCAAAAATTGTAAAACATCTGCAATTTATGAGAATTTAAGCATTTAAAATCTTAAACATTCAGTTAATAATTATTTAGAAAAAAAAATGGAATTGTCAATTTTAATTCAAATTAACTAATTGTTAAATAAAAAATAAACGATATTATCACAACCTTTCTTTTTTTTTACAATTCAAGAACATATAAAGATTAAGACTATTTATTATTTATAATTGGATAAATTTGTAAGTGTTTGAATTACATTGTATATTTATAAATTTTTTAAAATAAATTATTAAAAATAATTAATTATATGCTTATTGCGTTTGTGTTAATAATTTATGGAAATTATCTTTTAATACTACTAAAAATAGATGCGTGCATTTAGTGTAATATAATAGCAAATGAAAAAAGCAAAATGAATGAAATATTTTTCTTTTTAAACATTATTTATTATATATTGAGCATATAATTTATCTAAAAAGCTTTTCATTACAAATTATCATTTGACTATTAATTTCATTGTGGTTTTTTTTTTTTTAATTCACTTTTATTTTGATTTTTCTCAGGATTGAGTGGACGGATTTTGATGAATGGCCCACCGCTGGACGCAGAATTGAAATTATTATTTTCTGATTTCTTCAAAAATCACTTTGATTTTACGAACGGAAAATCAAATGAGATCGAAGCCAAAACCTATATATCTTGTTATTGGCGGTAATATCGATAGCAATAGCCTCAAAAAAAGTTCATGTTATCGAGACAAAGTTCATGTTATCGAGATAGTTCATCTTATCGGGGGTTCATGTTATCGAGAGTCTACTGTATTTCAAAATCCATCCACTCAATTCTGAGAAAAATCAAAATGAAAATGGATACGTTTTTTTTTTATTAATTTATATTTTTTTAGTAGTCGTACGCAAAACAAAGATCTCGGATACCTTCTTCTGGAATTTTGAACGACCTAAAGTCAAATTTACCAATATAATTGGTTGCTTGCTTTCGAATATTTTTCTGAATATTTGCGCTGGGTATAAACCGACTTTTTCCTCAGTTGAATTGTTTATTTAATTTAAATATAAAATAATATATGCTGCGAATTAGTTGGTATGGTACACTACATTATTTTTGTTATATTAAAGCCTATTCTAAATTTAAGTTATATTTTTTTTTTATTATTTTAAAAATATATGAAATTTCAATAAAAAAAATCTTTCACATATTAGAAAAATCTTCCACATTATATCTTATGAAAATCTTCGACATCTTATTAACATCTATAAGGTGGGGACATTTTTTGTAAGATGTGGAACAGTTTCCACAAGATGGAAGATATTCTTAAGATTTGGAAGATTTTCAAAAGAGGTAAGGTGTGGAATATTTTCGTAAAACTTCTATACATTTGAAAATCTTCCACAACTCAACGGTCAATAACCTATTTTCGCCTCGCCCACTAATTTCAAAGAAAAAGTCGCTGGACCAAGAAAAATAAATTACGAAACCAATAGTTAGTTACAGCTGAACCATTTAATAGCTGGAATCCGGTTTTGCACGAAGTGGCTTCTACACAGTACAACAACAACAACTTCGGTTTATTCCAGCTATCCCCTTTCCAATACAGTTACCCCTAATACGATCCCATCACCCTATCAAAAGTTATAAACGGATAAAAAATTAAAAAAAAAATTGACCCGGTACCGGTTGAACCGATTCGGAAAAACCCCATATTTTGGCTTTAGCTATAAAACGACCGTCCCAATTGACACCTCGAAAACGCAGCCGTTTCCCGGATATTATCACTTTAATGTTGTAGGGTATAACCGAAAAATTTAGAACGTTATAACAGACGAAATCTCAAAACTTTAAAGGAAAACAGGCCGACTCGAAACTCACCGCAGCCATATGGTCCCATGAAGTTTTTTTCTTAGAATTTGACGTAGAATCCGAAAATCGAAACGAGGACCGAAAAAAAATTAATCCTCCCTAATGTATATATATATATATCAAACGCATTACATAATTTATGGATCTTCCCTTATATGAATGGATACATATTTATGTAAATCTGTACCATCATATATCTACAGCATATTTTCAGAAATACTTTAGAAATTTGATTTAATTTATACGGTGTTAATAGAAAACCATTTTGGCGCGAAAACATCGAATTCAAAATTTTATTCCAATTACTTTTCGTTTCTATATAACTTTCTATATAACTAATAATTTGGTCGGCGTACCCTATTGAGCATATTTAATATTTTGGTGAACGAGGCTAAACATTATTTCTTAATCCTGAAAAATGCATTTGGTTTAATTAAAACTTACCACTTACCAGTGATTTAAAACTCTTAAATTAACATCGGTATTATTATCTCGCAAAATAAATATAAAACATTAACCCAAAGTTAAAATATTGTAATAGGATGTACGAACTACTTATAACCTAATAATATGCTCAACAAATTATCAATATGAACAATTGATATTTTTTAAATAGTTTTTCATTTATCTGTCATAACAAAGAAAATCAAATTAATAATTTTCAAAAAAATCAACATAAAACGTTCAAGCGTTCAACTATTCCATTTTACAGTGAAATAAATTTTGATCTTTATTGTTTTCAGTATGTTTAGAATAATTAACACTTTTATAGTAATATAAACAAAATTAAACACATCATACAGAAAAAAAAATTGTATATTTCTCTTATTTCTCTTAACACACAATTATTTATTATTTATAATTAATCATTAATATCTAATGTTTCAAAAAACAAACATTTAAAGAAAAAATTTAAAATATTGCTATGATTGATGATCTAACAATCTTGAATTTTCGATAGTTGTTTCAAAAAGTTATTAAATATATATAATAAAATATGCTTAAAGGGAAGTATTCGATTTGATTATAATATAATCCATTACAAAGTTGTTGAGATTTTATTCTAGTGAAACAGTGTCCGGTACAAAAAATAATTCTATAAGCACACATTTATTTATTTATTTGTTATTTTTTTTGCAAGAAGTAAATTCGATTCAAACTTTCCAAATGTCTAAAAAGTTATACACAATATAAACTGCATAGAAAATCTTGGTGTATTTGTTTTTTGAAAATATTAAAAAAGACACTATTTTTGAAAATAAAACATATTTACTATAATTTATTACATACAATTAATAAAGTTCAAAAACTGTGAAAAGGTAACATTTTCACCAAAGGCAAGGTATTGTAATTAACTGTTAAACAGAGGGAAGGTCAAACCGTCTCCTCTTCCCGTGCTCACGTATAGCGTATAAATTTATTTTCTCGATTGGAAAATTTCATATTTCTGTTTAAAGATGATTATTGACTGGTTATGGTTATTCGGTTTAATTCGTTGCTGAAAATTTGTGGAACTGAACTTAAGGACATGTTATATGCTCGTTCCGTTTAGGTGGTGAACACAGGATTAATTAATTTTACCTTTATCGAATTTGAATGCACGACTCCACAATTCTGTTCAATTGAATAAATTTGTTAAAAACTCTTGACTAATTTAGAATTAATAATCCAAACTTCTGGAACGTGGATCGATTAAATCACTTAAATACAAATAACTTCTGCAAAAGTTAATTGATTTGTGTTCTTTGGAAAGAAAACATGCGGCGGCTACAATTACTTTTTTTTTAAATGTATATAATTTATAGATTTTGGACTATCGTTCGTCAATGTCCAAATTTTTTTTGGGAATCAACAAAATAATGTATAAAATCCAATTTTTCCCTAAAACCTTACTTTTAATTTTTAACCCCAGCAACACGTCAAAGAAGTTTGGAATATCGATACTGAGATATCCAGTATATTCGTTGGTCTCTATACGGATGGTAGCATTAGTTATTTTTGTTATTTTTATTTAATACTGAAAATGCAAAATTGAAAATTGTATTTTATTTAAGTAGTCATTATGCATTTTATTGATGTATCCGATCGTCACTGAAAGCGCTCTGCTTAATTATTTTCTGTTACAGCAGAATAAATTATTAATATTTTCATACAAACATATTATTTCTACACTTTTTTTTTCATATTTTTCATAAATGTAAACATAAAAATATTTCATTATTTTAATCAGATTATATTTAACTTATTCTTGGTTACTAAACAGTTTTACTACATTTAAATATATATATATATATATATAAGTTTTTTTTTTTTATTTAATATATATTTTTTATTTGTAAATATTTTTTTTTAATAATAATAATTATTTATTATTTTCATTATTTTTGAATTTGACTAGTTTATTTATTTTTCATAATTTTTAAATGCTGTGTCTATTGCGATTTTTCATTTTTGTACAAGTGAAATAAATAAATTGGCGGAATGTACTAATTAATTTTCAATTATCCGATGTAAAATTGTGTACATAATAAATTATAATATGTTAGTTTTATAGAAAATGTTCTTGGTAGAAAATTATTGTACAATAACAAATATTTATAGGTATATGCACAACAAATTTTGATATTCATTTTCATGGACATTTTGAAATCAAATTTTTAAAGAAATTAATTGTGTACAGACAAAATGATATGTTAAAATGATATGTCAAAGAATTTAGAAGTTTTTTTTTAATTATTTTTGGTATAATTGTCGATTGTTGACTTCACACCCAAAGCGACAACATATTATAATGTATTAAGTTATTAAATGCAGCCATTTACTAGATATACAAATAAAATAATTTAATTTTTGTAGATCTCTTGTTCAAATTTAAAATTGCCTATAGATCGTAGTAATTAAAACATAAACCATCGCATCTCTACACTCTTAGAATTTTTTTTTTTTTTTGTAGCCGGAAAAAATTAGTAATAACCATTCTACTGGAAGAAATTAAATGTAATTTAATTTAATTTATCCAAATCGGAATAACATACATGAAATTAAAATACATATGTAGTTTTTCATGCAAAATTATAATAGGAAGCAGTCCAATAATTCGTAGAAAACAAAAAAACATTAATTTACATTTATTTTTGTTTGATTGGAAATAATTAGCATTAGGGTTAAACAAAGCGTTCTGTTTGACTCAAAAATTTATAATTTATCTAAAGTAAATTTCAATTTCTTATAATTAAGATGATCGTTTCTACTTTCGTACAGCTAGAAATTAAAATTGTATTTTAGTTTGTTGGATGATCGATTTCTAAAAGTGTAGTAGCACCGTGCGTATTCGACGATTAAAGAAAAAAAAATAACTATTTATTTTTATATAGTGATATGAAAAATGTTTGAATATTTTTTGTTTTTCATAAATTTTTATATAAATTAATTTACTTGAAAATTTTAGCGAATTTCCGATACTGAAAATCACCAATTAAACACAGCATTTCTGTCTTCTATTTCACTTATGGCATTTTAAATTCACATTTAATGAATCTCCTAATTGAATTGGCATATCGATATTCTAATAAATATATTTTCATATAATTCGAAATGTTCTTAATTGGAAATATGTGAATAAACCTTTGCAAGCAATCTTGCCAATATCCGAAGCCTAATTCAACTATTTGAAAAATGTTATTTACGTTTTGATACTTCAATTTTTTATTTTATTTTTTTTTAACTGTTATTAAATTTCTTTTTTGATCTAATTGAAGATTTGAAATATACGTTTAGTAGTTATGCAAAATAGACACAGAATTTTCTAGTTTTATTCTTGATATATTTTATGTATTTAATTTATTAAGTTATTATTATTTATGTTTTATACTTAATTATATATTTTATATAAATTAAAAATAACAGTGATTTTCTAATACATATCTCGAATAACTGAGGATTTTTACATGATGTTATTTTAAATGACACTGCGGACTTAATAATACTAAACCTTGGGTGATAAATTTTTTTATTTTTATTTTTTATTTTTTAAAACATCTCAGATTAGATCAGGATTTTAAATATAAGAAAATTTATGGTATAGAATTGCATACATTTGTCTGGTATGGCTTTAAAATGATATTCTCAAAACTTTTTTTTGTTTTCATTTCAAATGACTCATAAAATCAATTTACTATATTTTTGGTAGTGATATAACATTGGCTTTTTAATTTTTGACTAAACTTATTGAACACTATTAAATAAAATTGATTTGAATTTATTTATTATACAACTTTTCTGAATCAATCGCTTTTAATATGACATTAGCTACACAAACTTTGTCATATATTCATCCTAAATCCTAATAATAAATATATTTATTGTTTTTTTGTTCATTCTCTAAAAATAAAATATTTCTTTTAAGATAAGTAAAGTACATGAGTTTTGTATTGTATTGTGTTTTGAATCGGTAGGATTAAATTTCTTTATTTTGTTTGTTTGTTTGTTTGTTTGTTTGTTTTTTTTTAATGTTTGTTAACATAATTTTAAATTTGAAACCTAAAACTAATTAACAATTCAATTAATTAAGCAATTATTAATATTTTTTTTTTTTTTAATTGCGTTGAGTGTTTGTCTTTTTTTCATTGTTTTTTCAAATTTTAAATATAATAAATTAAAGAATATTAATATCAATACCACGAATATATCATTATGTTTTAATTTCAAGTACACAAAAAAAGATTAACTTTGTAAAAAAAAAATTTAATGACGCATCAATCGAATTTATTTTCATTTTTTGTGGAGCGAAATGCAAGAAGTTTTTGTCAATCATTTTTTAATTTTCAAATACTGACTCTGTCCCAATGATTATTTCATTTAAATTGAATTCGATTGTTGCATCATTAAAAAAAAAAAAAAAATCATAATTTAAATAATAGACGCGACAAATAAACAAAAAATTTCATTAAATTATTATTATTATTTTTTTTCTTCAAATAATTATACTTTTATAGTCTTTCTATGTTTTTTTTTTTTTCATTTGAATTAATTACCTACGACTAATAATTTTATTACAAATCCAAACAACATTTATTTAAGTACATTTTATCATTTCGGTAATAAGTATTTATTCATTAATAAATTAGTTAAATATTAATATTTAATTAATATACCGACATATCATTTTTCGTTTAATCATTTCAACTGGGTTTCATTTAAATATATTTATGTATGTTGGTATATTTTATATACTACAGTGAATAGGTTTTCTTTAGTCATTATTTAATTCTAAGATATATTTTTTTTTCAATTTATGATATTTTTATTTTATGATATTTTAATTTTAAATTTTTATCTTTATTTATTTAGTTATTTATTTTTTAAAGCATATCATCTGCAGTAGGTTATGATTATGACACACAATTTAATTATTATTAATACATTTATGTTCTTTCAGTGATACTAACGTTGTTATTTTTCTTTTTTTTTTTGCTTAATTGGTTGGTTTGTTAAACATCACTTAAATCTTCTTTGTTTTTCTAATTCAATTAATCACAAAATATATTTGGTTTTTCATCACTCGTCTTAAGTTGTTGATTTACAATATTAATAAGTAGGTGCTTGATATTCACCTCCACCTCCACCTCCTGCAAAATTTCGAAAATGTTATTTTTATGTTATAGTAGAATAATTTTTTTTGAATTACCTCTTTGCAGCTGACCACCGGCTGAGAATGGTGGATCATTATATTGATCAGTATCATTGCCAATCGGATAGCTAGAATAGGCATTAGCTGTTGGATCCGATTCATAGGTTGGTGCAAATGCAGCATCAACGCCTTGTTTATATCTTTGATAAGCAAACCATGCGCAACCAGCCTAAAAACCAATATCAATAATGAATTTGTGGCAACACATACATTTTAATTATACTGAAACCTAAAAAAAAAAACTCTATCTAAATTTAATCGAGACGGATTTACATTTTTCCAACAAAATAACCTCTCTAAATGAAAACCGTCTCGTAAATGAAATGATTTAAGTGCATCGGAAGGTGTTTCATTTATAGAAGTTTTACTGTATCAGTATGTTTTTATTACATTTATTCTAAGATTTGTAAATGGCTGTTTAACAGGAGTGCAACTAAAACTAGCACAGGCAATGAATTTTATTTCATACAAATTTAATCAATTTAAATTTCAACTGATTTCCACACTAGTCTTTAGTCGTACAGTGTTTTAATTGTTAATGTTAATGATATAATATAGAAATAAAAAAAATATATATCGCTTCCACTTACCCATGTAAATATCGAGAAAAATGAAAATACAATTGCAGCTTTAACATTTGTAACACCATATCCTAATGGTGGATCCTCGGCTTTTCCCCACTGATTTGATAAATACCAAAATCCAATGAAGAATAAAAATGCCCATAAACCTAAGGTATTTTCAGTAAATGATATTCAATTGGGAATAAATTTAACAGATTGCTTACTTGAAAATCCAAAGTCACCCAATACATAATGTTTTCGTGTTTTAACTGATGACATTTGTTCGAATAAATATTCACCAACAATAAAGCCCATTGATGCTAAAAAGCCAATAACACCAATTCCAACACCGTAATTACATGCATTCGGATCATTATTGTACAAACAATAATCTTTATTTGTATTTTCTTCAACACGCCATCCTTGCGATAATATACAACCAAATACGATTATGGAAAACAACTGCCATTGCAAAAAAAATAAAAATAGAAACATTATTTTTATTAATAAATTAACATACGTTTTAAGTTTTTTTAAGAAATGTAACTACTTAGTTCATTAAATAAAAATTGCTGATATGCTTTCCATTAAATTGCATTGACTCAAAATATCAAATACAGAAAACAAATACCTAAAATGTTGAGTACCTAACAAGTTTGTGTATCGTAACTAAAAAAATGTAATAGATTTCAAAAATTTGAAATAAAATACTAAAAAAAAAAAAATTATTCAAAGGTCATATCATATTTAAAGAAGATTTAATTAGTAGTTACTTGAAATAAGCTGTAAAATGATACGTTTACGAGCAAAAAAGAGAAAAAAAATGGGTCATCATCATCAAAATTTAAAATACATTTACGAGTAATATAATAAATCTAGTAATTTAAAAAAAAAAAACTGACATAAATTGCATGTGCAATAGTATTGGTTGATAATGAAATTGTATGTTACCTATAATAGAAATATGTACATATTTATTGCTTGTTCATTTCGAGTCACACCCATGCGTTTGACCTAATATAATGAATTGCTCCTTACCAACCTTTTTCAAGGTAACATTAATAAAATTATAAATCACTTGAACTATCGAAAATAATGTTATATGAATTCAACCCACAAAAATTATAATAAAACGATCGATGAAAATATTTAGTATTTAAAAATTGATATAACATTAGAGACAATAAAATCTTTAGTATAGATTTTACTTTCGTATGTTTTTACTATCCACCGTGAAGCCAAAAATTATGTTCGTATTATCTAATAGTATAAAATTATTATTTAACTTTGTAGAATTAGGTTGCAGTTAAGTATTTAGGATAATATGTACTTATAAGGAAATAATATTTTATTTTATTTTTTGAGTGATTTCGAAGCATTATTATTCTTAAGTTAAGTTGTTTTCAAATAAGTAGAAATACATTGAAAAACACTGAATATAAATGATTTCAGGATGAGGTATTTGGTGATATCATGGTGGTTTTTGCATCTAATGTTTTAAGAAAATCGAATCCAGTAGATTTTATGCGACACTCAAAAATCATTCAGATATCACCCAGTTTTAGTGATTTTCTGACTCTCGTGAATATCATCACGATTTTATCATCCAAATGAATAAAATAAAAATTTAAAGTTAATATAAAATAAACAAAATAAATAAATAAATAAAATTGTTTGTTCATTATTTCTGATAAATTCATATACATATTGCATTAAAAAAAAAAAATGAAATCTGTTCACCCAGAAATTAAATAATATTATCACATACCTATAGTTAAAATAAAAGAAAATTAAATATGAAAATAGTGTCATATTTCCCAAATTAATATAAAGTTTTCGTCGCAGAAATGTCAATATTATCGTTTTTTTTTGTGATAAAAAAAAAAATAAGTAAATTAAATAAATAAATAAATATGAATCACTGACGATAAACGAATTCAATTTTCTTATTTAAAAAAAAGAAGAAGAATTATAGCAAAATGAAAATAAACAATTTCAGTTATCACTGTTCCCGTACTAACCATTTTTCGCATCAAGTTTCTAATTGCTTTTATACATTTACATTTTATAATATGTAAGTACTTATATTTTCTATTATAGTAAAAAAAAAAAAAATTAACAATAACAAACAGTATTTTAAAAGTAAAAAAAAAGAAGTATATATATGACAATCCGGTCACTATAAAAAAAAGATCGTGCTTACATTTTATGCTAATAAATATTTCAATAAAATAACAGTGACCTTGAATTTGAGAAGCAACTGTTCATAAGTATAATTACATTATAGACTAAATAATAATATTTTATTAGTTTTTATTTAATATAACGTTACCATTTAATTCTGTCAATAGGTAAGATACGGATTTGTATGCATTTTGTTTGTTTTTTTTTTTTTTTAAATAGATAAAATGTTCAGTAAAATTAGGACAAAAATAAATAAATAAACATATTTCGAATTTATTTTTAGGAGAAATTCTATGTAAGTAACTACTAGTAACTATTCATATTTTGTTTTTCTGTCTCATTCGTTTATTTACTTAGATTATTTTTTTCTAATAATTTGTTATTTTTGTAAATTGTTTCTTTAAAGAAAAAAATACACAAAAAATAGGAATAAGTATAGAAAGAGAGAAAAAGTGTCAAACTGTCGGATACTATTTTCTTTTTATTATTATGTTCATTAAAATAATCAATAAATAAATTGTTATATCCGTTTATTTGAGTTTTTTTTTTTTTTTTTTTGGATGACTTGCAGAAGTTTCAAGTTTGTTCTGTATATAAATATAATTTATATTTAGTCAGTTCAATGGTACGTAGGTAACGGAACCACGTATGAAATTAAAAAAATAATAAAAAATATACTGAATAATAAGAGATAGGGATTTACGTATTCATATATCTGATGATAGTGTACGGTAAACGGTATATGTAGAATATGAATATGGACACTTTTGTAATAATTGGAAATATAGCTACCTATAAAGCCTTTAAATATATAAAAGATTACTGAACAAAACCACCCAGTTAGAGCCACCCATATCTGCCACCTACTTCATTGGCTTTTTAGTAAATACATTACAATGAATAACGAAAAGCGCCCCTCGTCCATACTTACTACGAAGAACTACGCCCACGCATACGACTCTCATTTTATTCTCACGAGAAGAGTCAGAATCACAAATTTGCTACTATAATAGTATTATGCAAGAAAACATGCCCATAATATTGTGTACGTAGAAAGTGGATAGATATATCTATAGTTAGAGCTGTATTGGCTCTATATGAACGTACAGAAGAGTAGAGTTATTTTTTTTCTTTTAAGAAAAATCGATGATTGAAAATTTTTCACTGAAGAAGAGTTTTCTCTTCTGATAAATGTAGGAAAGAACTACACAACAAACAGATGATGCATTATTTATGTTTTTTTTTCGTCTAATTTTTGTTCATTCTAGCAAATTGCGATTACCTTGAAATTTCGATAACTTATTATTAAAAGAAATACCACTTACCCAACAAACTGCACGCAATATAACTTGTGGCCGTTGAACAAATGTAATTATATCAAATGATGCACCCGCTTTGCCACCACCGTACGCTCCACCAACGTTCATCTTTAATATTGGTTTATATTTATTTTACAATTAATATTTTGGAAATTATCAATTGGTTCTTCTTATTCTCGATTAATATTTAGTTTTTGATTCTTTTATATAATTCAATTCAATTCTGTGCGCACTTTTGTAAATGACGATTTAAACACAATCACAACACTTTGTATACTGAAGGATAAATACTTTGGTTTTTGGCGTTTTTGTACATTTATATCGAAAATGATAATAAATACACTCTTCTCCTGTGATGAATTAACAACAAAACAGATAGAACTGTCGTATGAATGAAATGGTTTACTTGTTTAGTAATTGTGAAAATATTGTCCGATGCAAAATTTGAAAATATTTAACCCATTGCTTTCCGCATATAAACAAATAGAATATGTATCCCAACTAAATCTTTTTTTTTTTTTTTAGATAATTTAGAAGTATAAATCCAACAACAGTAAATGCATATTAAGATTTGATAATCTTAAATAACATGCGAGCTTCCAATTGGCACATTAATTTATTTTTGCTATATTAAATCCGTGTGTTAAGTACTTGTGTAATGTGTATTTATATGATAATACACATTAAAACTTTAAAAACAAAAAATAAAGACTACCAAAGATCGAAACCAAACGAGGATGCTCTCGCCTAACGAATGGTCAATTTTTAATTTCAGAAATTAGTTTTATCTTTGAAAGAACTAGCTGCGGAGTTATGGTTGAAGATTCCTAAAAAAACATCAACAACGATTATTATTAACGATTAAAACAGTTTGGAGATAATGTCCAGTGCAAAGGATCGATGCTTGCGTTTTATTTTAATATTCTCATCCACATTCACAAGAGAATTATATTCGTATGTAAATTTTCAAACCAATAATATAAAGTACCAATAAATATCTACGAATGGAATTTTTTTAGTCTGAGTTAACCTTCAATTAATTTATGTCAAATATTGCCAGATACAATGGTGAACAAGAGAAAATATTTCATGCTAACATTTTCTATAAGTACTTATATGGCAGATTTCTAGACACCAACAATTTTCGAAATATTTTTAGAGTCGAAAAATTGTAAATAATTGCAATATTATAAAATAAGTAATAGCAAAAAAACCTCTTAATAATTTTAATATTGGTTTTGATTACGAACATTTTAATCACTATCTCTATCATTACTAAATAAATATAGGTACTAAATTTTAGATATGAATATTTAATACCCATTTTGTGTTTCTATTTATTTATTTTTATACTTTGAAATATTTATGGAAACAGATTTGTAGGGATGTTTCCAAAAATTAGTTGCAACGTTGTCATTTAGAAATGTTTATTTATTACCATTGCAAATCATTTCCTGTATTTCGATATATACAGATTACATATAGCAAACAAACATTTAAGTGTATTAAAAATATATATTTAAAAAAAAATTCATAGTTTTTCTTAATCATAATACAAATAAATGCAATCGATGTCTTATTAGTCAAATATCAATTAAATCTATTACTAATATTTGGTCTAATATTTTTAAATTTATTTATTAAAAACCGTTAGCTATCTTGAGGCACCAAGTAATTATGGGAAAGTAACGATTGCAGTCTCTGGAGTACTTACTCATAAAATAAACTTGTTTATTCACTTGTAAAGTTGGGTGGACGCTTTTCAACAAAAGCAGTCATACCTTCCAAACGGTCTTTCTGCAATATCAAAAAGAAAATAATAATATTAAATAAATAAATTTATTAAAATAATAATAAATAAAAAATAAAAAATAAAAAAATAGTTGACATACCGTTGCAAATGTTGCATGGAAGGTACGTTTTTCAAATTTCAAACCTTCTTGAAGAGTTGTCTCATAAGCAGTATTAACTGCTTCTTTGCATAATTGAACGATAAGTGGTGAATGGGTACAAATTTTCTCACCTAATTTAATAGCCTCTTCAACTAATTTATCAGCAGGAAATACTTTACTAACCAACCCAACTTTTTCGGCTTCTTCTGCTCCAATCATATTGCCCGTTAAACAAAGTTCCATAGCTTTTGATTTACCAATGACACGAGTTAAACGTTGAGTACCACCAGCACCAGGAACTGTTCCCAAAGCAATTTCCGGTTGGGCAAATTTAGCTTTCTCACCAGCATAAATGATATCACACATCATAGCTAATTCACAACCACCACCTAAAGCATAACCATTAACAGCAGCTATTATTGGTTTTTGACATTTTGCAACTCGTGACCAATCATTCAAAAAATTTCCCTTAATACAACTAGGATATGTGTTGTTTTGCATTTCTTTGATATCAGCACCGGCAGCAAATGCCTTATCACTGCCCGTTAATACAACAACACCGATTTGATCATCTTTTTCATAACCATCCAATGCTGTACTTAATTCTAGCATAAGACCATTACACAAAGCATTCAATGCTTTTGGACGATTCAGAGTGATAAGAGCAACATTTTTTTTATCGCCAACAGTTTCAGTTTTTATGAATTCATATGAGTTAGCTATATTTATACAAATGAATATATTAATGTTGACATTTTTTTAAAATTTTAGTTGAGCATTTAACTCAATCATTATATAGGCATTACAAACATACAAACTATATATAGGTAAGTTTTATAACGATTGTAGAGCGATAATAATGAAATAAAAATTAAATTCATGATTATAAAATTTAAAAAAATAGAAAATAAGATGATTTGCAAAATAAATGCTATTTTTAGAATAGAAAAATATTCATTCAATTATTTAAATGCCTGATAAGAAAAATGTGCTTACGTGACGATGCAAAACATCTAATGTTTTTAAGTGCTGTTGCTTTATTAAATGATTTAACACCAACGTTTAAAATTCTTATAACGTTTGCCATATTTTAAATAAAAAATAATATAACAATGGATTAAAAAAATAAATGTCGGCACAGGTTTTCGATGACTGGCATTGACAAAGGTTAAAAACAAACTGTGACGTTTCGATCTACCATTTTCCTATCATATTTACTAATTTATGAAAATGCCAAAGCAAAGCAAGACGTATCATAATAGTATGCGTTATCTGTGCGTGTGCATATGTATACGATGTTGATCATTTTTCGAAATACATATTAACTTAGAAGTAATATTAAATGGATTGCAGCATTTTTACACCTGAAAAATGTTACAGAAAGATTTGAATGAAAGTCTTCACTTTGAAAAATTAACATATGGTAAGATTTTCTAAAAAAACCAGCTGCTTCATTTTTGTGAAAAAAAGGAGGCTAAAAAACCAATACTTGATTTTTTTTTTGATCATCAGGAAGTAATGCTATTTTGGCCTGAACTCGAAATGCCAATATCTCCGTAAATTTGTAAAACTACGATTATCCCTAAAATCGGCATATTTTTAAGCCGAAACAAAATATTTACATCATCTTTTGTTGTTTTTCACAAAATTCAATTTCTATTAACAGCTTATCATGCGAGGCCTAAGACATGAACGGTATCATCTCCATTACCATGGTGGAACTCGTGAACAATGAAAGTTATTTATTGGTGAAGCTTACTTACATGCCATCTCCATTGTTCGGAAATATTTACCGGAATAATGCACTGTGAGCGTGTCCATTACCTGGATGGATCCAGACAGATATCGAGAGTAAATGATTTTTTTTTCTTCATATTTTTGATTTTAGTAATTTTTTTTTAAATTGTTTCTCTACCCTGGACCTACCCAGGTAATGGAAATGGCATGTAACATGTAAATAAGTTTCATTTTGTGTACTAAGAAAAATTAAAACAATTTATTTAGACTCATTAAGTAATTTTTTTATTCAAATGATCTTTATTAAGTACAATTAACGAAAAAATTTAAAGAAAACTATCAAATATATATAAAAAAAAAAAAAAAAAAAATGAGAAATTTAATACTATCGGAAAAACATATTTTAATTTTGCTATTATACTGGCTTCCTATTAGAAATATATAATGCTATGAGAAATAAAATAAAATGAAATTCATACTTTATGAATAAAGTAAGTAAATGTTATTATTGCGGATGTTGAATTTTTAATGGCACATTACCAACTAATAAATGTAAACACATTTTTAAACTTTCTTCAACACTACTGATTTGATTGCATGGATAATATTCACCATATTCGGTTAAATATTTACAAAAACGTGAAAAATTATCTCCAGCAAATTGTTTATTGAGATTCACAATGTGATTAATATCTTTATCTTTTAATAATTTTGGTATATTTGCGCACGGCAATTCCTTAAAAAGTGGATAATTTTTAATGCAGGCAAGACAATCACATTTAAACTTGTATTGCTGGTGAAGATTTTTCTGTCTAATCGGTAACTCTTCGTGGCTATGATGATAACTGAATCAGAAAAAAAGAGAAGAAAATCATTAAAAAATTAAGAAGGAAAATGTGTTGTAAATAATGAGGTATTTCACTTTTTCTAACACCCACTTTTTTTGTATTCAAAATATTCTAGTGGCAAATGCAAACAATTCTATGTAATTAATT
>JAABKK020060233.1:0-13093 GCA_011634745.2 Catotricha subobsoleta
AAAAAAAACAAACTTAAACGAAAAATTATTTTATTATTTATGTAAATCTCTTAACAAATGTAGGTATTTAATATAAAATGATGTCATTTTAATTTCATTTAATTAAGTTTAATAGGCGCGAACCTAGAGTGACGCCCACATTCAATAAATATACATTATTGTTTTTAAATGATATGATTTGTATTAGGCAATTATACATATCATAAGAGTTGTTGCTTAAGTCTGAAATATATTTATTTATTTATTTCTTGAAAAAAAAAACGGTTTTAAAATAATAAATTACTGTCGAATCGAATAACATAGCATTTAAGTAATATCGAAAATTACATATAGTTTAAAAATTTCGTTATACTTAGGTTGATGCCTGTCTCATTTTTTTAATTTTTTTATTGAACTTAAAGAGTTTATGTGTGCGTGCGTGTGTGTGTGTGTGTGTGTGTTTGCGAACGTCTATTGTCTATGTTTTATGTATAACACACAATATAGAAAATTTCTTATGTTCACATATTATTCTTGTCCAGTATAGTTAATATTAATATAATACCATATGGATGGATATGAAGGTATGAAATAATATGGGCGATAACAAAAATATTATATAACACCAAAATGAAAAAAATAATAATACACAAACGATACACTTTATATAACATAATATGTTACAATATCAAAATATAATATCCCCATAGGATTTTTCCCTGACAACTACGTGCAAACCATACTAAAAATGATATAAATAATAATTTATCTTGTTCCTTGTTTCAGTTAATTTTATGTTGATGATTATTGCAACGTTCGTTTATTATTTATATAATCATAATATTATGCAATCTATTTCTATATTACACACAAAAATAAAAAAAAAAAACAAAAACAAAAACAACCATCTGATTTTTTTATGTACGCATCTCGTTATAATATTATTATGTAAGCAGATATTTTATAATTAGGATAACTAGGTGATTACATGATTTCTTATGTGAAAAGAAATAAGAAGATGAAGATTCTTAAAAATATGTCTATATATTACAATAGAGGACGTGTAAACAGACACAAGAACTAAATAATGTGTGAAGAGATTGTAACTAACGAAGTGTAACAAGCTAATGCAATGATGAGATTATATGCAAGAATGTTAATTTTAATTTAGAATAGAATTATATAATTTGAAAAAATCAACACTAACAACTTAAGACATAGATTCGTGTTGATAATGATGAGACTTGTTGCTTGTGTAAGGAGTTTTAAATAGGTTTTTTTTTGATTTTTTTTTTTGATGAATACTCAAGTGCTTAATTTTCCATCAGCAGTCACATCGCCAAGTTTGGTTTGATAATATATTTTTTGAATTTTTAATTCTTCAACTTAATATAATGAAATTTTCTATTTAAAGTATTATACGAAAAAATTGAGCCCACAGGTCGATCATCATCCAATCCCACAATGAAAACAACGATGTATAATGAATCACTTGCACTTTTCAGTGTCGTCAATTTGTAACAGCACGATCTTTAAGATAATAAAATATGTTTTCATCGTTAAATTGGCAATATCGATTCCAATAAAATTGTATATTATACTGAGTTCCATTCAGTACACTGACATAAAATACATATGTGACCCTTCTTTCAAATAACTTCTGAATAACTTTTGGATAGCTTAATTTAGAGCAAGAGTTAACTATAGTTTGGCACAACTCTGTCAAATAAAATTTTCTAATTTAATATAGGAGAATTAAATATCTTGCGTCATTTCCTTTATTTATTTTATTTTATATCAAATTCAATTTATGTCATTTCAGAAATGGATTAAATGTTTTAATTAAATAATTAGCGAAAATTGTATAAATGGTCCAAATTTCTTAATATAAATTGTGCCGACACCCTTGTTACACGTGTATTCCAATCTATAATAGTTAATATACACTTTATTCTTGCTGTATAATAATATCTTCATCCTTTTCACTTCTTCATATATATTTAAACTGTATTAATATGTTTAATTATAATTATATGTTTCCTTTTTACTCTCTGTCTACGCATCAATAAGCTGCACGACTATATATTGTTACAATATTTTAATCTTGTCCATTACATTTTCAAAATTAAATATGTGACATATGTGTACCGTTAACATGTAAAATACATAAACATTATGTGCTATATTATGCTTGAATGGTAGGTTATTTATACGTATAAGTAATTTTTTTCTACCATATATATTTTCTATTCGTATGTGCGTTTTAGTAATACCTATAACAAATATACGGCTTCGACGTATATGTGTATAATGTATATAAATATATTAATTACGTTAATTACCAGTTTCAATTAGAATCATCACGCAATGCCAATGTACGATTCAACATCAAAATTAATTTTCAAATTTATCTGTAATGGTTTCGGTACCCACATTTTATATAAACTGATCTAGTTCAGGCGATATTCAATGATGATTATTATTATTTTAATAATATATATAAAATATAATAATGATGTTTTGATGGTTATGGGATAAGATACAAAATTCAATTGATTATGATCATGATGCAAAATATATTTCTTGCGTTTATTTTGAATTCGTTCTGCTAAAGACAATAATGGTACTTATAAATATATAAAATATAAACATAGATTATTTCTTATTATTTTTTTTTTCATCATAATTTGAAATAAAAATGTTGTAAGATGAGGATGAATAAAATTTGTTGTCTAGCAATAAAAATTCGATATAGTTACATACTTTTGAAAAAAAATAAAAATAAAATAAGATTCTTTGATTGTATTTTGGTCGCATCATAGATATATAAGTAGGTAGTTGTGCATATATATATCTTAAATAAAACAGAAACATATACCAAATGCTTAAATCATTTGTCTATATGTAAATAAATATACATATTGTACATAGCTTACATATAAATATTGTAATAAAATACGTAAAATGAAATGAAATGAAATAATAATAAAAGGCACTGTTTACATAACAAGTTGTTTTTGATTTACAAAACGTTGAAAGATAATAAAATGATTTTTGTTTAAATTCAAATACTAAATACTTTATTTGCTGGGATGTTTTGCCTACTGTAATTGCGACGAGACAATAGGAATAAATAGACGTATTTATACGTAAATGAGCAAATTAAATTTTAGCATGACTTGAAATTTAAGAAAATCAAATGAAATATTCCAAAAAAAAAAATAATGTTATTAAAATGGAGATGAGTTTTGGATAGAAAATATTTCTGCTGTATAAGAAAATCTGAATAGATTTTATTTTTATTTTTGGAGTTAAGTGGATTGTTGAGATTGAATATAGAAGAGAAGAATATGTAATTTTTTTTTTCATAGAATTTGGTAATGAGGGTCGTAATAATATCTATAAGTGATCAATCTGATTACGCGCACAGATACATTTATTAATGATAACAATTTTTACAGTAAATTTATATTATTATTTTTTCTTTTTTATCAGATTAAAATCAGTTATTAGTAGTGAATATATTTGCTCAATGTGTAATGATCTAATTGTTTTCTTTTAACATACAAAACAAATAAAATTATGTTAATGAGTTTCGCGTAGTAGTTTTCATTACTCTTAATATTTACATTTATCCATAGACACAAATTGTTAGAATAATATAATTTATTACCACTTTTATTTTAACGACTTCGTTATACACCAAAATTAAGCACACACTTCGATAGATTAATTGCGCTTAGCATATTTTTAATATGAGCGGCGTAGACTTTCATTTGAGGTTGAGCGCAAGAATAAAATAAATAGAACTTCTAAAGATAATATTGATAATTAAAAAAAAAAATCTCATGTCAAGTATATACAATTAGTAATTTAATCTTCTTACTATTTTTTCAGAATTTACGTTACTTCTTCACTAGTAATATACTCTTCTTGCCTTATGACTTCTAAAAGGAATTGGTAACATATAAACTGTTCGGTTATAGAATACAATAATCTATTATCGATGAATAAACACTTGCATTTTTTTGAGAAATTTATCTTTTGCTACAAGTTATTATTCCATTTCTATCTTTCTCGGTGCCCTTGTAAAAAATATGATTTCATGGATAAAACTTATGCCATGCAATAGATTCCAAGATATATTTTCGAACCTTCATACCATAATCAATACATCCTTTTGGTATAAAATTGTTCACATCATAATGAGAAGTCGAAAATATATTGTTTAGGATGTCATTGAATGGCATGGTATGAATTTCATACCATTATACGGTATATATAATATTTTTTTGTACAGGGCTGGCTATAATTAATTTCAAAATACTTATCGTGTCGGCCGTCACTGCTTAAATTAATACTACATTAGATATAAAGAATATTTTGAGCATAAACAATCAAATTTTAAATCTTAACAGAAACTTATAATTTTATGCACTGAATAATATTTGTTGAAAATATAGGCAAAATATTTATAAATAATGTACGCCATTATTAATAAATTATATACTTTTTTTAATTTAAAAAATAATATTATAAACATATTTTTTTTCCCCTCATTATTGAACAATTAACTTGTTTTATGAGTAAGTATCAATTTACATTTTTACAATGCACGTGCAACACTTAAATATGATAATATTTCATACATCCGCCAATATATTACAAAAATAAGAAATAAAATCTTATGCTGGTGAACAAAATATAAATAACATTCGAAATAGAAATAATGAAATATCAAACCTGTTTCGTTTTTCTATTTTTTTTTTTTTTTTTTTATTATTATTATTATTATTGACGCTTGTTTTTTAGATTTATTATTTATTAAATATCATTTTACTTGCATAACAATAAAATTGCTGAACGCTTGAAATATAATTTTTAATTATATTTTAAAAAGGAATTACAGATCATTACAACATTTATTGCAGAGAATCAATTTTTGAATTGGATGTGGTAAATTTAGAGAATTGATGTAAGATTATTCCGAAACGGAAATATTAAATATAAATGTTTAATCGATCGAAATGTTGAAATAATTATATATTCGATAGAAATTAGAAAATGGTGGATTTGACATAGAAATGATTGGTCAGAATGTTAACCATAATTTTTGATAGTTTTAGTTACCTATTTAATATAAACGATTATTTTATTTCTTTTATATTATTTCCGATATCGACTGTCACAGAAGTTAATTATAAATCTTTCATGAATTAACTGCAGGAAAAAAAAAAAAAAAAAGGAAAGAAAGAAAGAAAGAAATGAAATCAAACAAGCTAGAACATAATATATTATGAGAAAGAATATAACATGACCGATCATGTAAAAAGAATATATAATATATATTTGTATATATATATTATTTTTTTTCATTTGCCCTCTATCCATTCAATTTTATATACGCACATCGCACATAGTAACACACAAAACCCACCCTTATTTTCATTTTCCCTTCTTTAGTGTACTTCGGAAATGTTATAATATGTTTACTAAGTCATAAGTATACATATCTAGGTACATTACATTTTCTCTATATATGTATAATAATAACTTTTCCATATATTCTATTTGTTGTGTGTATAGCAATTGAACCTGAACAGTTGAAATACTTGTATGTATAATGTGGGTGGAATAATCGTATGTATTCAGGTATGTTATGTTACGATGTAGGTAAAATCTTCATTATACAAAATACATGTAAAAAGAAAATTACACACGAAAGAAGTAGAAAGAAAAAAAAATCAATAATATGTGAGGTTGATTGCTGTATAGAAAAGAGAGTGAATATTTATCGCGCGTATAATAAAAGATCGTTCGTTATATTCATGTAATGAAAGCTTTGACTTTGAAGATATTGATGATGTTAGTGTAGCTAGTTCGGTTTATTAATACACTTTAATAGTTTTTCATTTGGTGGACTGAGGTGGGTTAGAGTTAGAGTAGAGTGGTATTAAAACAAGTTCATACAATATTGTGCGAACATTTTGTAATTGGAAAAGCTTTTCTGCACATTGTACAATTTCACAGAGTGAAAATTTATATAAAGGTCAATGGAACCAGAACAAGGTTTCCACTGTTTAAACAACTAACCAATACCACAAAACTAATTCAACTACAATTACTATACATTTAATTTGAATAAATTAAAGTTTAGCTTCTGTTTATTTTAACGAATGTATGTTATTGAGTCAAAGGAGAAATTCAATTGATTAATTAATTTTAACGGTTTATCGAATTATAATAATGTTTTTGGATTTTCTGCATTAAAGTTTCTTTCTGTTTCAATAGGAATTAGAAAAGTGTCTGCGTTCTTTTTTTTTTAATTATCTTTTAGTTAAATGTTTTTAAATATTCTGGAAATGAATAAATACTTATTCGATATCCGGAATTTAAAAAAAAAAATACCATCGATAGAATAGAACTCTAGATTATTGCACACATATTGTGCTAAACTGAATTTCCTTTTTCATTTTGAAAGTGTCAAATACATGAATAGACAATTTTTCTAATCTTTTTTTTTTTTTCTAAATAAAAGCGTATTCAATTTATATGTAGGATTTACCGGAAATGCACTGAGTTTCACAGCGGTTAATATGTATAAAAATATTATGATTAAAAATTTCATTCGATTTAAAATTTGGATTTTATATAAAGATTCATGGGAATTAACATTACTGGTTCTCGTTAATGGTATAATGTTTACACTTTTCGTTAGACGAAACTTTTTTCTGTTAACAAATTTATTTGAACGCTAACTTAAACAAAAATAAAAATTATACAATTTTTATGTTTTTAAAAGTATTCATAATTTAAAATTTAAATTAAAATTAAATATATAATGATGGAAGTGAAGAAGAAACAATGTTTTTAACATTTTAGTAATACCCTTAACTTTGAATATTTATTAATTTTTAATTTTTTTTTTGGTAAATTTTGAAATTTAAATTAAGTTTAAATTTTAAACAGCATTGAAGTTGAATTGAATTTTGAAATCAACAATAATTATGTTTTATCTAAATACAATTATTTTCAAATGTTTCAAATGAAGGAATGAAGAATAAGAGTGTCTATACTATATTATAAATGATTCATTAAACAAAGAAACCAAGTAAACGAACGATGTTTTTAACTTTATGCTTTTTGTTTGCATATCAAAGTTCCTAAAATAAAATGTTTGCTGCTTTGTTTAATCTACACTTGAAACTTATTTTCTTTTCTTTTTTTTTTTGTAGAAAAAAAAACCATTAAAATGCAAAAAGGTAAAAAATTTATATATATATATATATATATATATAGACATAGAAAAAATATTAGTAGACACATCTACTTATGGTTTATCTGTGGAATAGCTAGAAATACAAGTATTTTTGTTCATGTTATTTGAGGTTGGTACCTGTACGATGTGTTTATACGTGTACCATTGAAAGTTTTCTTTTGACTTGTACACGTCGCACACAACTAAACCTAAATACAAACTTTATGAAATAAAAGTTCAAATATCCAAAGTTAAAGTTTGTGTGCATATAATTTAATATATAGCTAACAATTTTAGGAATTCATAGCAAATGTGTTGTAAATGAAAGACATTGATTTTGATATTTAAGAATGAAATATTAAAGTACATTCTGAAGTTTTCTGCTAAAGATTTTCTTCTTTTTTTTTTCTTTGTGATTTTGAAAACTGAAGGCAAACAAATCATGTAAAATCTGTTTCCGATGACAAAAAAATATTTTTTTTTTTAACAAATATTAAAAATACTCTTATATTACTCGTAGTTCCTCTGTAACAGTTAGATTTAATATATAGACCAAATTTTAGTACTTATGTATTAAATCACCGGCAATTTAAATAATAGAGTCACCGACCTTAAATGGTTTGATTTTAAATTAGAAAGGCAAAATTTATAACAAAAATAAAGTTAAAAACATTAATCAATAATAACATTAATCAGTAGTAATAAAATTTTAAGTTGAACATGCATTTGAACGAAATTGCTGTACCATTGATTTTCATAACAATAAAATTCCATATCAATGGAAATTGTGTGTCTTCCTGGCAGCAAATAGTGCTTGAACATTAAAATAAAATCGATCGACGTTTAAGAAGTATGTTCTTTTTAATATCAGAAATAATTTTTATGTCATTTTATTAAAAACAATTTTTTGCTCCCCTAATAAATATTACTAAGATTATATTTCTCTGTAAATACCTTCTTTCTTTTCGTTTAAAATTCAATACAAATATTACCAGAAAGTTAATATAAAATTTATGTCTAAGTTAATCCAACAAACAAATATTCAACCTTTTTTTCTTATCTTTTTTTTCCTTTGTAAATTTATCAGAAAACTTCAATTCTTTATAGAAATATTTTTTTTCCCAAACACAATCACTTGATTCTTTTGCTTAACATTTTTGTTTTTTCTGCTTTTGTTGTAATTATTCTTGTATTAATTTCTCTTTTTATGCGTTGTGTTATGTAGATATGCTTATATGTAACTAATTTTTTTTTATTTTTTTTACCTATAATTATAAATTCTTCGCACCAGCACCACAATTAATGTATAATTTTTCTTTAATTACTTCACTTGATATAAAATATATAAACAACGAAACACTAAAATATTACATTTATTTTTTGCTCGTTTTTTTTTCTCGTAATTTTTTTTTTGTTTTTGTTTTTGCTCAGCTGTAATTGTAAACGCAAAAATATTTTTTTTTTATTATTATAGAAATGTGTGTATAGATACAAAATTGGATATATACACATTACACAAATGCCAAAGGTAGATAATATTTCATTATTATATACAAATATACTCAGTTACATGGGACTTGTGTACTTATTCTTATAGAGTATTTTTATATTATATATGAAAAAAAAAAATGTGAATTATAAATTATAATGAACGTCCAACAACAATAATAATTATTATTATTACACATTTAAAAATAAAAATTCATACTTTATAGTTGTATTGTAATTGTAGATATTAATATTAGATAAAAATGTACATAATAGAAGAGTAATACAAAACAAAAAGCAAAAAAAAAACCGTAGAGGATATTGAATTATATGGAGTGCCTAACTGCCTATATGTGCATCAATTTCGAAGAAAAACGATCGCTCAATTCACATCGACCATAACCGCTTTCAATAATTTTGGTATTATTTGAAAAAGTTTCGAAAATACGTAGACCCGTTTTTTTATTTGACTGAATTGTTTATAGTTTAGAAAATAGAGCTAGTCAAATTTATCAACTTTTCGATAAATCTTCAATTTAGTGGAAAGTTTAAGAAATCATATAGCTTCGAATCTTCTAAACTGATATTACACTTTTTGAATGATATGGAAACATAAAATAACGGGCTTTAAAATAAAAATACTTTGACAATATTTTTTTTTTTATTACAATGTCGAACGTCAATACTTTGCGAGGACGAACAAAAATTTTTTTTTTATAAAGACTTCAGATCTTTGAGGCTAATTTTGAAAATTTCTCTTAAAAGCGCTTGCAAAGCCTTGACGTTGTACTAAAATATATTTTCAAAATACTTTTTTTCAAAGTCTGTTCTTTCCACATCTTAAAAACTTTAAAATCAGTTTAGATAATTCGAAGCAAAGATTTTTTAAGTTTTCCAACTAAATTGAAGAAATATCGAAAAATTGATTAATCTGACTCACTCTAGTTTTTAAGCCATATAAAAAAATACGGATCTGCTTATTTTTGAAACTCTTTTAAATAATACCAAAATCATTTAAATTGGTGAGGGTCGATGTGAATTTTTCATAATTTTGATCGTTTTCATATGGAAATTGATGTGTGAGTATTGTTTATTTTATTTTATTCTTGTATATACCTTAATGCAGTGGATACTCTCAATGTATTTAAATTGGCGACAAGTGACGTCAATATAAAATACACCAGGAAGATATTTTGAAGTATTTTATTTTTTTGCATAATGAATAAAACCGATTGTATCGAACAAAACGCAAATAATTTCATACTAAATCTCATATCGATCAATACTTAGCATAATTTAAAAAAAAAAAAATTACTACTCATAGCCATAAAAAAAAACAAACACTTTTTCTTATGCCGAATGCAAACATGTATTGCGTTTTCTTTTTGGTTATATTCGACTACAAGTAGCTATTCATAAAAAGTGAGAATAATATAATAATATATGCACAGGTGAATTTATTTGGTTTCTAAAAATACTGGTAATTTGAGATATTTCTTCTTTTTTTTTTTTTTTTTTATAATAGACAAAAATGTATTAAAAAACAGAAAAGACTTTGATGTGTTACGAATTAGCGTTAAGTACAAGTTGAGAATTACGAAAAAAAAAAAAACCAACAACACGAAAAGAACTTAATTTTAAGAATTCCGGCAAACAACACAAACTATTATATATTGTACGCTAGTTTTGTTTTTTTTTTCTTTTTTCTATATAAAGCTAAAATGAGCGCATATTACTTTATGTAAAAATGTTGAATCTACAATTACTTACTTGACTTAGAAGTAATAGTCATAGCTGTGGATATATAATAATAAATGTATAGTTTCAGCTGTAGGTAGATCTGTGTGTTGGACGGTTGAAATATACAATTTTAATACTTTACGTATGTTTTTCCGTCTTCATTATTATAATAAGAATGAGAATAAGTGTTTTTAATAAATATAAATTATTTTAAAGAGATATATATTTAAAAGAAAGAAGAATAAAAAATGAAACGAAACAAGCAAAGAGGAAGGAATAAGATATATATATATAAAAAAAAGATATAATATAAAAAAAAAATTGTAGAAGAATTAGAAAAAAAAAACAGTATTTGTGTAATTATACAAGTGAATTATACACAAAATGTATGTAATAAATATTGTGTAGAAAACTGGTTGTTGTTGCTGTGGTTGTACTGAAACTCATTATTATCGAGTAATGTTTAATTTTTCTCATTTTTTTATTTTTCTGTTCTACTGTCTTCAAAACTAATATATTACTGAAGTCGAATATAAACAAAAGCAATTGTTGTGTTTTTCTATGTTATGAATGTTTGGAATGACATATAAGAAAAAAGCGTCCAGAATTTCGAAATAAATATTTGTTTTTTATTTTTTTTTTTAAAGTAATATTATTTACACACACCTTTTATATATTGCGGAAATCCAATAACAAAGTGCGGTAAGCAAATTTCATAAATATACGATTTTTTTTTATTTGTTTCTGTTGATAGAAAATTATTCTTAATAATTTTCTTGAACGATTTTTTTTTGTGGTTTGTTATAAGCGCGATTTATCACAATTCACAAGTATCCTTATTTTATACAATAAAAGCAATTAAAAGCTACGTGATTTAATTTAATAAAAAAAGATCAATTGATATTTTTTTATTATTATTATTATTTAAATTTTTTTTTTTGAAATATTTTTAATTACGATATATTATTTGTTTTAAAACACAAACACACACGGCGACGATCACATAAATAAATAAATAATAGTTTTTTTTTTTTTTTTGTTATTTAATATTTTTTTTAATTAATTTTCTATTTTTTTTCTTTTGTTTGAACAATAATTGCTAATTTATTCATTTATTTTATTTTTAAATTTCTATTTTATAAATTTTTTCAATTGTTATTTTCAAAGAGAATCGTATCAGACAGTGAAGTGCGCACGTTGTTTATATCTCAACTGCTGACATTAAACTGAACTGAACTGAATATCCGAATACTGAATTCTTAGCAGCTTGACTGACTCAAACAAAAAATACTATAAAAAAAAACATATCAAACAAAGTCATTAAGCCCACCTGTACAAGAGTGCGACAACAAAAGTCTCTTTTATAATATTACAAACACAATGTACACACAATGTTTGGATATGCACAAAATCGTACTTGTTCTTATGTTATAAACTATCGGTCTTGTGTGGAATAGCATGTGGATCTCTTCATTTATGTTTGCTTATATTTTACTCACATGAAACCACCATATAATTGAACATGATATTATTGAGATGGAACATTTTATTTCACTTAGATTGGATGAAAGAGACAACGCTACTGTTGAAAACAGAACTAGCAATACATTTTACCAAAAGTATAAACATTGTAGTCTAAAAAAGCAAACAAACTACTATACAAAATATTTTTATTTTAGTAGCTCTAGCAGCTACACGAACAAACATATGGAAGGCATGGGAATAGAATATATTAATGTTTTAACAATGAGATATATGGAAGAAGCTTTTTATTTACCGAAACATGCTATTTCGTTCAATATATTATCTTTAGATTTGGTTATATACAAATACAATCAAATTGATGTTGTTGTTACTTTAGGTTTGTCAGTTATGTTTGTTTGTATAACAAATATAAAACAATAACAATAGCAAAAATTTAATAGGATTGGCATAGCGGCTAAAATAAATGTAACAAAAATATAAATTAAAGGTAAACGCAGTAAAGATAAAAGAGAAAAATGTTGATCATTAACACTTACATTTACGTTTTATCCGCAATTGGTTGTATTGAATTTTTTTTTTTTTTATTTTGATACAAAGGTATTTTGAACAATAATGGTATATTACGTAATATATACAAGAAAGTATGTGTATTGAATGTTCGATACAAGGTCATATTTCACTAGATTGAAATTCCATAATAAATAAGTATGGATTTATCTCTTGCGATCAACATGAGTTTATAATTACATTTAATAATTCTAATAAATCATAATTGTTTAGTTCATAATATTGTTAACTTAATCAGAATAAGCGCAGACTGGTGGAATTTGTAAATTATAAAGAACTACTCTTCAATGATATTGGTTTTGAATTTTAGTGTAATAATAATTACGTTTTACCTTTTTTAATGGACACTTTATTTAATTGGAATATGAATCAAAATTATTTACATATCTATTTAATAAATATCAATTGTTTCGTACCGCGTACTTCTTTTATATGATCGTTTATAATTTCTTCGGCCCAATATAAATGATTGCCATCGCGATAGGACTTGAATATATTTATGAGTCAATCTACTTCAAGAAGAGAAACCAAAAATTCAATATGTGATTTGTTAAACGAAGATACATTTGTCTTGTA
>JAABKK020060233.1:13193-33163 GCA_011634745.2 Catotricha subobsoleta
ATGAGTCAATCTACTTCAAGAAGAGAAACCAAAAATTCAATATGTGATTTGTTAAACGAAGATACATTTGTCTTGTAAGTTGATATTGAGTATTAGGAAACATAGAAGTTTATCTAATATTTATTAAAATATATTATTAATGATCCTACACAAGTTAAGTCATATATCTCTGGTTGCGCCTTCACTGTGCAATTCCTAAGAGTTTGAAAGTCAAATGTACAACTAAATATCAACGGTTGTTACTAAAACCAAATCGATGCGGACTTTATCGATTGATGTCTTTAAAACATTATTAAACGTGGTGGCGTTTTAAAGATGACTCCTCCTCGTCTGAAACACTGAATCAAGTTCACCGCTTCCTTTCTTTTCACAATTTTTTTTTAACAAAAAGCAAAAAAATCTCTCAAAAATGTTCTTATACAGATTTTAAAAAGAGACGAAAATAAATTCTGCCAAATGTATTACTGAAAATCAAATGATTTATGGAAAAGGTGAATACGCTTTAATTTCAATACTTTTTCTAATAATAAGAGCACAATAATGAATTCGTTATTTAAATGAAAATAAAGAACATTAGATCACAAAATTGTTTGATCTCAATGCTCATAAGAAACAAAATCCTCATTAAATAAATAAACTTAATTTAATACTTGTTTAAATTTTGAATTTTTTTGCTTTTTGTTTACTTTAAGTTGATTATTGTTGTCATTAAAATCTAGTAAATAAACATCAAAAATTGAAGATGAAAAAATATTTTGTGAGTTAAGTAAGTATTAATTCCGCCACACAATCATTTCAAAATTAGGGAACTATTTCATTTATTTCAAAAATAATGGAGCAAAAAGAACAATAAAACAATTCACAGGTCGTAAATAATAATAACAAAAAAAAAAAAAAACAATATCATACTTACATGTTGGAAAAATGAATTACATATAATTTGAAGTATTATGTAATTGTTTAAAGTTACAGAAGACTGAATTAAAATTGAAATAAGTTGGCAAACATTCTTGACTTTATCAAATTAAATTAAAAATAAATAACAATTGTTCATTGTTTAATCGCTTAATACAAATTTCTTTCGATGTGATGTGTTTCAATTCAAACTTATTACATTAATAAAATACCTATTTTCTTTTGAGATCTCAAGAATTTAAAAGTATTTTAGTCGTAGTCTGAAAAGATGGATATATATTATGAAATTAATTAGGATTTTAATTTAAAATTATTATTTTTAAATAATTTACCCAAAACTGTTTTGATATTGAGGCCGCAGATTTGCTTTTGATTTCGGTTATTTGTTGCTCAAATGGACGAAAAAATAAATAACTCTGAATTTTATAAAATACATGCGCTATAAATGTCGTTGTCGTCAGATGTCAACGTCAGATTACTTTAGTCAAACAATTATCTGTAGCAAATTTAACAAAATTAATTTATTTCGAAACATTTTTTTTTTTTTTTTGCAGAATCAATCAGAGACTCGTTTAAAAATTCTATTTAACTTAGTAAAAATTTTGTAGAATTTTTTTATGAATGTTTTATTCCGTTGCAAATGTTTTGCAAGCGTTACAAAGAATTTCATTATTTAGGCAGAAAGTTGTTAGTATTTCAATTTAATATAGTGAAAACTACAAAGAATTTATCATTCTCTGTAGGTGGATCAGTTTGATTTCTTTATGTAACCAAAATAATCCAAGTTATAATAGGATTCCGCGTATATACATTGAGGATATTTTACAATTTTTCATAATTCCTACTCCGTTTTGCTTCGCTGTGAATCGATTCGTATAACCAATAATAACATCTCTGATAAATCTATTCTAAATATATACGGAAAAATATCAATTTCATTTATAGACGTACTTAATTCTTGACAGATCAAATAATAGTTTGAATAAAACGCTTTTAAAACATTTTGGATTATTATAGAAACTTTATATGCACCTTGATTTAGAAACAACCACGATATCATGTACAACTACAAAACTCAGTACACCAAGAATTATGTTATTCAATCCGCTTAACTTCCGATGTCGATGATAACCAAATAGTTGATACTGTAAATCCACATGAATATCCTTTATATAACCGCAAAAAATAAAATGAAAAGTTTGTAGAAATTTCAAAACTATATTCATCTATGCTGACGGCGACGCTCAACTCTTGTAACATTATGATTAAGTTAATGTATAGAAAACCTAGTGTATATTATAATCTTTCTAATACTTTTCAAAATGGGCATTTATTTACCCTCTCTTTAAGACTTGTTTAATCATTATAATTTACCAATATAGTTTATAAAAGTTTAGTCAGACCTGCCAAAATTTTCATTGTTCTTATCGTAGATACACATCAAATACGACTAACAAAAACATTTTGATTATACCGGGTTTGCCTCTTTTATAGTTATATATATATATTTCATGTATTTTATATTATATACACATATCTTTGGCGCTTTGTTTTAATATAGAAAATGGAAGATGACATGAAACTAAACTACTTATAAAATACCTGAACCTATTCATACTTTAATCGATTAAGTAAATGCTTAGCCAAGTAAACATAATGTTTCCAGGACAACGTTAATCTAGATATCAATTATTATATGCATACAATAAAGAAAAAAATGTATAGTTAGCACAGTTATTTGCCTATTTGCCTATTTGCCTATTTATTAATTTAGGTGGAATAGGTAGGTAGGTTGGGTTGCCGTTGTGTAACAACTAGTCAAAAGGACATTTTAAATTAGTTTTGTATAGTTTCTAGAAAAATGTAACCATGGTTCCAATGGTAAATTTAGTATTTTTAAAAGAAAAAAAAAATTGTGTTTTATTTGTTTTTATTTTTTTAAACACAGTCGCTGTTTATCTAATCCATTAGACGCTTCAGTACATACAGCAAAAAGTATGTGTATGAAGTCAACGAGTATATATAAACTTTCTTATAGATAGATACACAGCGATTAAGAAAAAAACATCTGTTTCAATTTGTTTTAGGTAGGATATACACATCCTGCGTAATAATGAGAAGGAACACAAAAAAAAAACAAAAACATCGGCAGCAGGTAAAATAAATTTAACACATCATGAAATACTTGTTAAATGTTATTAAGGTCTACAATATTTTCGATTTGTTGTTCTTACTACACACTTCCTTTAATTTAATTTCTTTAAAATTTCGTGTAATTTTGCATATGCGATTATATTGAATACAATTGGATTATATTTACTGAATTATATCTATACGGGAATGACGGGACTTCCCCTTCTGTTTGTTTAAAGTAAAGTATATTTTTTTTTATATATTTTCCAAAATACGATTTGCATACGGTGCGATTTTTTTTGCTGGAAATTTTTAGCATTTTTGTCAAGTTTTTGATTATACGATTTGCACAGTCCGGTTTTTTCGCTATTAATTTGTTTGAAAATAGTATTTTTTTTTTTCAAATGTAAGAGTTTTGTTCATAAGTTACCTAACTCATTTTTTAAAATTTACACCTACCCCCACCCCCCATGCAAATATACCGTGAGCATCTATGGTTCCAATATTTCCACAATATAATTACTGAATAGATAGAAGGGGTGTTCCCGTAACGTTGGTAAACGTAGTAAACGTAGTAAGTTTACACCATAGTAAAGAAAAAATGATTACAATTGTGTTGTAGACTTACCATACGCTGCACTATGGTATCGTGGTATCGTGGTATTGTGGTAGTGTAGTAAAGTAAGTTTTTGTTTGTCATTTGATTTTAAAATGAACGCAAGTAAAAAAATGAGTATTATAAGTTTCTCCTCATAATTTATTTGTTTGATATAATTGATTTAATGCCTTTGGTCGAAATTTTGTATAAAAAACGAATTTAATTAAAGCATAAAGTACTACATTGACAGAAGTGCGTTCAGGTAAAGTGGTAATATTTCTGATAAGTTTACAATAATAGTAAGCTTACTTACGGGAATACCCCTTAGTATTTTAAAGTCCGGTAAAAGTTTTGCATAAATGCTAAGGACATAGAGGGTAATCCTCATGTAGGATTAATACTTTAAATGGGGACCATAAGAGAATGCACAGAAAAATCATTTAAGGCTGACCCCCACTTATTTTTAGAGACGGAAATTTCACCCACAACTCTCGGACACCCGCATTGATATGATATAAAAGCAGAGAAGGAAGTTAGTTATTCATTATAAATCATGTAATTGAAAGGATTACATTTTAAAATGTGTATTCGTAATTCAATAATTCTTTTCCAGATTACATTAAATGTGAATTACAATTGATTTTTGCTTTTTACTTAATATATTTTTTTTTATTATTAAATCAAATCAAATTTGACTCTAAATTGTTCAAATTGATTGTTTTTATATTTGTTAATATTTTATATAAAAACGAACAGCATTATTAGTAATGCGTAATCAATTAGTGATAACAACTTTGAAACCTGCAATCTAGTTCGACTGCGAGTTACATTTTCAAAATAAATGTGATAATGCAATATAATTTATTTCTTTTAAGTCCTAAAACTGACTTAGAAATAAATAAATTACATTTTATCTTTGGATTTCTTTCAGCTTATGAAAAAATAATGTATTCATAGATAAATGAAATAAAATATTCTCTTATAGTCGTAAATAACTTAATAATTGAAATAATAATAACGATTTTTACGTTTCGAAGTTTCATTTATTTTTTGGAAAAATTAATTGAATCTTATATAATTTGGATGTCGCCTTGAAATATGAAAATGGCAAAAATACACGCTAAATTAGTTTCAAGCCAATACAATAAACTCTTAATGAATTATATTTAGAGGTCACGTACATATTTTCGAATTAATTTCATAAATATAAATTTGAAAATAAATATATTCTATAAGTGATTACTTACACACAATATCGAATATTCGAATATATATATAATTATTATTCAATGCACAGAGAAATACACAAATCTTTAAAATGTATGTTAAATTTTATAACTGCGCTATTAAAGAATTTCTGTTTCATACTTCTGTACTAATTTTTTCATTTTAAGTAAATTTTATTTATTTATTTATTTTATTCTGTTTTTTGTATTATCTTTAAGCTTCGTTCGGTATTTGGCAATAGCATGAATAATTTTCACATAAACTTCCATTTTTATTTTAATATATTATACAAAATAGAGGTAGGGCAAATCTATTAATAAAGTTTTGTTATGACGTAATTGCGTTTCGAATGACCATAATCGTATATTATACACCTCTATGGACATTATTTAATATTGTTTCAGCCTTTTTCAAATTACTACCCAAACTAGCGCTTTATTTGTATGCGTAGAAAGCATAAAAAGCATAAAAAAGAATGAAAAGGAAAAAAAAACAAATCGATATGAAATGCCATCATTTCTTTGAATATTATTAGTAATATAATATCTATGTTAATCTAAGAATTTATAACTAAAAATATATCATCTTTAATATCTTACCTCGTATTCATATCAATAACACTAAAGAAAAAAAATAACAACAACAAAAATTGGTACTTACAACTGAAATTATCTCCACCTACCCCGCCTCCTGTCCTAACAAGAACACCTCTTCTCCTCGTCGTCGTCGTCGCCGCCGCACACTAGCGCCAATTTTTTCACCGTACTCAAAGTCCTTTATGTGGATATTTATCAAACTAGATCGGTAATGTACGAAGAACATAAAAAAATACAAAAAGAAAAAAAAACCCGCACCCTCTTTATCAGTCCGTTTTTTCTTCACTGTTCAAGTGTTGTCTTCTTATTACTAATTTTAAATGTTAAGAGTTAAGATACATATTTTCACTAATTTTACACAATATATTTAATTAATTTATAGTTTATACGAATTATTCTACTAAAATTATGACTAAAATCACAAATATGATATGTGTGGTTGAGATATTTCTAAATCTATACAATTTTTATGAAATGGCAGGAGGCTTTCATCGGAGAAATTTTATTTGACTGGTTTTGTTTTGTGTTATGGTATAGTGTCGAAGGAAGAAATATGGCGAGCTGGTGGTATATGAGCATGCGCTATGTTGATTTCCTTTAAGTATTTTTGTCTATATTTATGGAAAATATTATTAAAACAAGCAAATAATATATGTTGCAAGATAATTGGAATTTATAGTATTTGTCTGAGTTTATAGATGGAGAGAGAATTTGTCTACCGTCAGTTGAAGTAAATATTTGAAATTGTTTAAAAATTCAATGCACTGACTTTCATTTTAACAAATTTTCCGGACAGAAAATACACATTAAAAATTATCATAATTTCTTTGTACTCCATGAAGCGTTGGTAAATATTAAAACCAAAATAAACACTTTTAGGATTTAACATTTCATTTTTTTTTTTTTTTTGAAATGATATGTGGAGATGATAAAATATAAAAATATATATATATATATTTTTACACTTCACCTTTATGTTTTTCAATTAATTTTTGAATTTTCTTCATTTATTTAAATTTTACTAATTTATAAATAAAAGAAAAGTAGGTAAACATTAGACGTAATTCAAACGAACGTGGTGGATGTTTGAAAATTTAAATAATTTTAATGAAGATTAGTTGTTTTATAATACATATTCAAATTCATCGTGTTCAAGTATTAATATTCTTTACACCTGTTTGTAAGCATCCGCTACATTTTACTTACATATTTTTTAAATCAGGTCAGCTTATAATTTTTTTATTTTTATAAATATATAAATAGACAATAGAGGGTTTAGCAAATATTATAAATATTTACGAAATCAGAAAATAAATGCATATATGGAGGGTTCTTTTGCTACTGATGATTATTAAAGGGGTGGTATTTAAATGGCCAGTAAAAAAAATCAAAATGGTCAGTAAAACATTTTCAGTAACGCATTTTACGGTATAACTCGGTTAAGGAGCTATTCACAAAGACCAAATGATAATGTGATCATAAAATGTAAGGTAACGTAGCATTGCCCTAACGGGGGAACCATGTCTGGCTCCTTTGAGAACTGTGAAGTGGATTATAGTTTTGTCACTGACCAAAATTCTGTTATTTAATGACCATTTTCATTTTTTTACTGACCGTTTTAAACTTTTTACTGATAATTTTCGATTTTTTTATTGATTGATTTTAAATTTTGACTGACCAAATAATTTGTTCCCATTATTAAAGTAACAACATTAATTTAAAAAGTAATTAATTTCATATAGTAATATAGAATCCATATAGTTATTACATATAATTAGAAATTAAATTAGTAATAAATGAAAGACAATTTCTCATTTATAACCAAATATAAAAAAAAAACAACTATTAATAAACTGAATTAAGGAAGTGAATTAAAGAAAATATACAACGGAGAAAATTATGTGTAATTTAAAAGCGATGAGTATACATCAAACACAAATTTTACAGTTTTTATTAAATCAGGCATTTCTTAAAATTATAAAATATTTATTATCAAAAAAAATAATATATATATATATACCTAAAAGTATAAACCATGAACATATAATATTACACTTCCAATCTCTTTGTCTTTAATCAAAGAATGAATTGTTTAAAGCTTACTTGACAATAAGAGTAAGCTCGTGTGAAAAAGATATTTGCCTAGTGTACATTGCATAAGTATATTATCACATATATGCTTTACCACAACGTTTCGTTACACCTTTGTTATATGCAAAGAATAGAATAAGATGTACATACAGATTTTTGATAATTATAATTCCATCTAAATGTAAATTGGAGTTCGTGTTTAAATTTTCTATGATTTTATTTTCTTTCCAGGGGCGGTTTTTCTATATTTCTTCGAAGCAGCTTTTATTCTGTAGCCATTATTGTATTTTTTTGTTTTATATACAAAAGAAATGACAACAGGATATAATGTTTTTTTTTTTTTTTTTTGTAAGAAGCAATAAAAAGGACATTTAAATGTTTTATAATTTTATTGCAATTTCTTTTTATGTATTTGACGAGGGTGGTGCTCGCAGTTATTTTTTTATATATTTTTTTTTAAGTGTGTATTAAAAATCATCATAACACTATCAGGAAATTTAGATTGCAAACATTTGATTTATTATATCTGAAGCCGTCCCTGTATCGTTGGTGTAAATGTGTGGCTTTGGATTAAAGTTTGAATTAGTTTTTCCATTATAATCGCTGTAAATGGTTGGGGCTTGTGCATATCGATTTCCAGGTTTTAAGTGAGGGTTTAATACTTAAAACCACTTTAATATTATTAATTCCTTACATTTATCGTAATGCTGAGAACACATAAAAAGGAAAAGTAGATTTAAATTGCAATAGAAACAAAGAAAAAAAAATTACTACTTAATTCTCGACATAATTGATGGGGATCGATTTTATATTATTATGTTTTTGTGTAACTACGTGTGAAAATGAAAATTTTGTAAATAAAAATGTTTTCTTCAATAAAATTGTATTAGTTTATGTTTACCACATTCAGCTATTCAGTTTTCAATGCGATTAAATTGAATATCCTGCACCGTTATTTACATAACAAAGAAAAATTAAAAGAAAATATTAAGAAACATCAATTGAGAATATTTTTAATATTCATAAAATGATTCTGTATCTGTATTATCTTGTTTCAGATTAATTTTTTTTGTATTTTGTATTTTGTACTTCCGAAAGATGAAAAGGTATTATTATTAATATTTATATTATTTTTTTTCACACCTCATTCCATATTCATTGATAGTGGCCAGTAGCTGTTTTTGTGTTCAGAAGGGTGATATTTTTTAAAAGAATATTTTATTCGTTATACGATTTAGACCAACGTTTTTCGGGATAAAGTTTTACACGAAAACAAATACACGTACCAGCAATAAATTGTTGACTTGGATTGTGTCGGTTTCTATATAGAATAGTATTACAGTCAACGTATAGCTTTTTTCCACAGATACTCGTGAACTCTGGTATAGATATAAATAACTGTATGTTATAGCATGGACTTTATATAGTATAGCAACTAAGTATGCTGTTAAAACAGAAGATCGTTTTCCGTGGTTAAAGCTACAAATATTTTTGTCATGATAAAAGAAAAAAATGTCTTCTTTTTTGTTTTTATTTTATATTTTTCTTTATTTTGAAATTTTTCTGCAGATTTACAAAATATGTTTTATTTCAACATAAAGCTCTGTGAGCATTTAAATAAAGTAAAAAAAAAATATATGGAGACAACATCTTATGTTTTATTTTAAGTACAACATTTTTTATGCTTTGTTGCATTTGGATGCGCCTACTTGATTTAATTTAATTTTTTTTGTAGTATAGTAAACTTGATAACAATAAAAGCGTGGAAAATTGTACAGAAGGAGAATTTAATAAATAAAAAAAATATATTTATACTGATTCACAAATTTTTTGAAATAATAATTCATATTTGACAAGATTTTTTTTAATTCCAAGCAGCAGGAAGTCTCATAAAAGCATAATATGCTTTGAAAAATATATTTTTCATTGTAATATTTCATTTCGAATACCTCAATATTATGGTTAACTACACGTTTTGGTTACATTTTACTTGAGTTCACATTACTTCACGAGGTTGGACGGTGAAGTTATATGATTAATTAATATATGAATTCGAATTAGTTATTCGTTAATATAAAAATTTGATCACACGTGATACAACTGAAATTTTGTACTTCATAGAAAGCAATAGAAGTTTAGTGTGGCTTACTTGCATGGAAAATTATTTTAATTAATATTTTGATAAATTTAATGTAATTATTTCTGACTAAAGTAAACGAGATTCAGTTTCAATTGTATCGGATTTACGTTAATGAAATGCTCATAGGCCGACTGGAATAGTTTTTTTTAGATAGTCATTAAATTTGAATTATTGTGCCAATAGGCGCGAGCATTTTTTTATTTGGTTATCTATTTCTCGTCAAGCATGTATTCAAAAGATTGATGTGAGTGTGTGAAATTCAATTTAATCTTCAGATTCAATTTTACAGATTTAAAAATTCTATTCATGCGAAATTAGCTTTAATTATTTACACTTTTTAGAAATAACAATAAATTCGTACAATTACCTTAACACATTGTAATAAAATGTAAAACGAAAACTTAATTCATATTACCTGAATATTTCTTACAATTTATATTGCATGCGATTATAAATTGCACTTTCTAATTAAACTAATTTTCAAGTTTATGTTCCATGTAAGTTACATATTAGGTATTTTATGTTTAGAAACATGAAGATGACAACTTTAGTTAGCTTCAATTTGATAGCTTCTTTAGGGTAATTGTTCAGACGTGCAAGTATTCGGTTTCGTCTTGCAACTTTTATCATTTTCAGACAGATCATTTGGGAATTGCAACTTTAATATTTCAGGTGATTGTAATAGGATAGGTGTCAGGTGCAACATAAAAGCTATTTCTTGTTTTTTTTTTCTCTTCTATTATTTAATTCAGAACATTAATATGCTCTATATGGTTTGACAAACTTCGCGATTAATTTAAATATTTGTATGAGAATGAAAAACATATTCTGAATATAATTTTGTTTTGTTTTATATTAAATATTCAATCACAGACCAATTATAACATCAGTTACTTTTAATTGATCTAATTTCAAATAACAAATTAAATAAGTTATTATATTCTCTTAAATTATAATTATTTTACATACCTAATCTACTTCGGCGACTATCTATGTATTTTTTTTCTCAAAAAAAAAAATCAATAAAACCGCTGTTTGGAATTCTTCTTTTCTTAATTTTATTTTGAGTACCAACAAAATATGAAAAAAAAATCTTTATACACTCAATTTTATTAAGCGAATTTCAATTTTACTTTATTACAGCTCATTACTACCAACATAATCTCCTCCCAAAAGAAAAACAAAAATGAAACTTATATAGAGAAAAAGAAATCATCATTTTACATAACCACATAAAATTGAAATCAATGTGGATTTGAAAACCCTTCGTTTTAAAAAAGGGTTGAAGTGGATCATTTCATGTGACATGAATTTCATTGACATAAAACATATTGTATTCTGATTTTAATTGCTTTCCTGACAACACATACCCGTAGACAATCTAATGCTAATATCATCAATAACTTGTGTGATATAGAAATTCATATAGAATTGATATGAGAATTCATTATTGGAAATTGAACTGTGTTACATTGAAATACATGATTGATATAGAGTTTGGTATGTAGTCATATATGGTTATTAAAATTAATATTTATAACGTATGGCAAAAAGATTCAAAAATACAATAATATAAATAATATGTATTTGTAATAATACAGAAAATAATAATAATAATTTATTGAATACTGGTGTGTATTTATATGATACATCATTATATAATAGAAACTATTTATAAATTATACTTAACCATCTTATTCATATTTCTATATAATTTGAATACATATATATTGAATTGGTGCATCACAATTATTTAATAAGTAATAACGATGAAATGAACGCAATGCATTATAATACCTATATATATATTTTATAGGCAATTAATATTAAATACATAAATACATAAGACAATTATAATAGCAAATTCCAATAATATGGTTTCTTCCATTCATTTAATATGCAGCTTCTGCATTTGAATTGACCTGTTTTATTTGGATATATTTATCGCTAATTTCTTCTGCTTAATTTTTTTGGAAATTCATTTATTAATAAATTATATTTAAGTTATAAAAGAAAAGTTTGCTCCTGAATATGAAAAATGGGTAAAAAAAAAATTGACGTTTTTCCTTATTCTAATAATAGCAATGCATATCATATGACCGAAGAATTGTTTTTGTTTTTTTTTAAATAATTGCAAAAACAAAAAAAATATATATTTCTATATATTATATTTGTAGTCCAAAATGGTGCTCAGTTCTTGTTTGCTTAGAAATAATTTTTTCTTAAAATGTAATCATTAAAACACGTACCAAGTATAGTGAAGAGTTTATATCATGATTGCAATTACTACGAATGTATACAAATGTACCATTTCGAAACTGGATAATACCTATTGATTAAACTGAACCATTACACCTGAAAATATAAAAGTAAGTATAATTTATCAATAAAACATTTCTATTTACCATCCAAAAAAACAGCAAGCAAATAAAACTATTTTCGTTTATGTACCAGCCCAGGTATCTTACTTATAAAGTTTATTCTACTATTGATGTACCTTTATACATTTTCCACATTAAAAAATAAGAAACGCTTTAATATAAAAAATGCATACGCCAATTTACCTTTACCCATCACATATATTAAGTAGAAGAAGGGAATATAGATATGGGGATGTGCTCTGGTACCCGATTGAAAAACTCAAGCCATGCATATTATATAGACATTGGCACAGAAGACTTATACTTATATAATAATATTACATGAGAAAACGAAAAGGAAAATAGAAAAATATTACCCGGGAATATTACGTGAAATGATAAAAAAAGAAAAATAAGAAGAAAAAAATATGTTGAAAATTGAAATTTAGATACAGCTCAGCTTTTTGAATTGGATGTATAAATTCTGCTTAGAACAGCATCACATTTTTTTTTTGCTATATGTTTGTATTTGACTGTAAGTATAGCGAAAAGATAAAATAATATTTTTCAAATAACCATGCAAAGCACTTTTATAAATATTTAAAATATTATTGTATAGAACATTCTGCAGGTTAGTTTATTAGAAATTGTTTGGAATTTTATTCATTAATAAATATATATTTTAATACAGTATAACTTGTCTAAGTGAACCACCTCAGATCCCGCAGAAAATATTTCACTTAGGCAATTAAATTTAAATTCTATTCTAAAAACATGTATTGTAATATATTTTAGTCTTCTTTATTTAATTATCAATAATTGTAGTTCCATTTTGTTTTCAACGCGTAAAACCAAAATTATTTTATTAATAGAGCAAATTTTATAATATGCAGAGTGATGTCCCTGATAAGATGTTCAAATTTTTTATTGACATTTTACAATAAGAAGGAGTTCTCGGAAGGTCACTATTTGTTCTACTTTTCTTAGCTACATAAAAATCTGCGTCCGCTGATAAGTCATTCATCTTCATTGGTTGATCCGTTTTCGAGTTAGTTATGAGTGCTAAATAGAGAAGAGGCGGTTACGGTACCTGATTTTTCTCGGAGATGGTTCAAAATTATGAGAATCACTTGCATGTATGTATGAAGTGAAGATACACCTTTTAGCTCGTGTATTTTCGGAGCCGATTTTTTATTTTTGAGTGTATTTAGGAAGAAAAATAGTTTGAGTAATGGCTTGCGAGTTGCGGTAGTCGCTTTTTCTCGGAGGTGGCTTAATTTTTTTTTCAATTCTTTGCAAATTCAACTTTTAGCTCGTGTATTTTCGGAGCCGAATTTTTATTTTGGTCCGTTTCCGCGAGATATCATAAATATACATAATTTTTTTTAATGTAATACAATATTAAAATTTTGGAACCCCAACGCACCTAGAAAGAATCTATCAATCGAAAAATGTCACTTAATTTGAAAATTGTGTTACATAGAAAAGTAGAAGCAATAGACATTCCGGTAACTTCTTCTTGCTGTAAAATGCGATTAAATATCATCATTATATTATCAATAAAAGAAAATGAGCACCTTATCTGGGACACCCTGTATGCTATAAAAGTTATATCGTATTTTAATTTAGTGATGCAATCTCAAAATTGTTGAAAATATATGTACGTATAATTATTAGTTCTTAAAAAACATTAAATTAAAAGTTACTTTGGAAAAAGTCTGCCAGTATTGATTACTTGAACTTATTTTCTTCAAAATGTTGTTTTGTATTTCTACAATTGATACTGTTAAATTCTTCTACGTGTCAACGGTTGATATATTTTTAACCATTAACAACTTTGTCAACGTGTCACTTAATTCAAGATCTGATACTTTCGAAATTTATATTTCTGATTCATTTATGGCGTTTTCATGAACTAGGATCAATACATTTTAAATCACATTCTATCATATCGATGCGACATTCTCTTATATTTTATACACCAATCTTGTGATCGTTGTATTTAGCTCTCAAACACAATTTAGTGTATTTACATACGTAAAAAATGTCATTTAGCCGTTTAAAAATATCGTTTTATTTCAGAATCTGAGATTGACCGGTCCACTTAAACAAGTTATACTGTACTTTGTAGCTAATAATTCGCAACCCCATACAATCATAATGCTCTAGTCACTATGTGTATAATTTGAACACTAGTTAAAACTATGAATCTATTCAAAAATACTGACTTTGTGTAAGTTTCTTTTTTGCGGAAAAATATTCTAGCTAGTGAATATTTATCATACTCTAATGTAATAATTTTATAGTCGAAAATTTTAATTAGACGAACTTTTCCCAATTCTATTGCCACATATCATTTTCACTATATAGGGCTTAAATTAACTTTGAGAAAGAACATTTTGTAATTTATGCGCATCGTATAAGGTATAAGTTTCAGTTCAGTTTTGTATGTGTACACCATATGGTCTTTTATATTATACAACCTCACCTCATTGAATGCAAAATTTAGGAGCTTATGTACCGAAATAAGTACATTACCTCAATAAATAATATATTTGCAAATAATGACATTATTAATAATCCCTGCTATATCTATTCTATACTCAGCCCTTTAACTTTATATTATAAATCATTATAAAAATTAACAACATTATTTCATGAAGTAAAGTATATTAAATTTTACATTTGTAAAGTCATGTTGTTTCTTTCCCAATTTGTAGATTCAATATGAACGCAAGTAAAGTTTAGTAATTTAAAAATTCATTTTATGATTATGTAGAAAATTCATGAAGCAATTTTAGTCAAATGTAAACTTGTGGTTAGTAGAAAATATTTAATAAATAGTTCATTTGATTACGTCTCTAATTCTCACTGAACTTGTATGGAAGATGAACAAAATAAAATAAAATATAATTTGATACATGAACAGAATATTAGAGTTTCTCATATCAAATGGATGAACGTAAGATCTGATTTTTGATTAGATGAGATGAATTTTCACTTAGTTTTTTGAACATAAAAATAGAAATGCTTTGTAACCGAGATTTTTCTTTTTCCCTTTTTATTTATTATCAATATCTCCGGACTTAACGAGATAATTTTAATTAATCGTAGCAAATATGATAATTGAAAAAAACAAAAAAATCAATGGATGTTGCGGTTTTGCTATATTTATTTATCTTTTAAATTTAACTTGAGGGTCGTCAGAAAATCATGATGTCAACGGAAGCTCAAGTAGTAATATTCGAAAAAAAAATTAAACAAAATTTCAATACATATAAGATTTTGAAAAAAATGTCCTTCCAAGAGACAATTCATGAACAATGTCGAGTTAGTGTTTACACTCAATGTTTTTTTTTATGTAAAAACGTTGAACACTCGACAATAGACGCTTTTCATGATTCTGCTCTTGATGTTAAACATTTTACGCTCATAATATTTGAAATTATAATTTTAAAAGTAAATGCTGACTTCTCATATTTTAGTCGAAAACGAGAAACTAAAGAAATAATCAATTTATTTAATTTAGCCCATCACATATCTGTAATTACTATCTACAAAATGGATATTCGAAATTATTCAAATTATGTTAATAAATTTCCATCGAACATATTATTTAATTACAGATATCAAACTATCCATTAAACTAATAATTGCAAATATGTGACTACATATCAAAATGATTCAATAGTATGTATGTTTTATATTCTATTTACAATTTCATACATTAAACTTAACGTCATAATATTTAAATGGATATTTTTTTAATAAATTTGAGTTTTTAGAGTAAAGCAATTAAAAATATAATGAAAATATATCAATTATCATTATTACTGATTTTCTTTATTGAGATAAGAATGGAAGGCAATTTGTATAAATAGAATAAAATCAATAAGAAGTATAGAGTAAAATACATTAACATAATTTACCTAATAATCTATAATGTAACGTAAGTATATTACAGATATGCTTGGATTTGAGGGTGGAGTTCGGGTATGTAACACGAAGGAACATAGAAAATAATTGAATAACCCCTTTCTCCGTGATCTTGTATAAATGGACCAATTTCTTAAATTCTACAATTACACATTCCGTAAAATAAGTCAATGATCACATTTTCATCAGTATAATCTTTCGTTTTTAAAAAATGTCTATTTAGAAACAGAGAAAGTAAATACAATAATGCTTTGTTGAATAAGTATACGAAATAAAATATTCAGTTTTTTCGAGTCACTGCCCTTAAAAAAGTTTTGTAACGGTGGTTAGCTGTAAACTAAGTAATCATTTCGAGTCATCACCTACACTAGACTTTCTTGAAAACAATTCAACATTAAACAATTCCATGTTGTACTATCGTTTCGGTATGCTCATTCACTTCAAACGAGAAGAGAAAAAAAAACGCCAAGCAGAAACTTTTCTTTTATTTTCCCTGTTTAAGAACAATAAACTGATATTTCTATTGCTTTGCAACTGCATGTATAATCTGTTATATAGATAAAATACCGATACGTAGACATTTCAATTTAACTAATGGTTTTAAATTTTCAAAAGTTTTGTTTCTTATTTCATCCATTTATTATGGTCATAAGACAAATGATGCAATCTTAGTATTTCTAATTTGCGGGGGCGCACTTTCGAGTTAACTTTAAGATTATACACAGTTTGCTCATTTCAAACTTCATCCTACTTAAACCATAGATGTCTGATAATGATAATTATAATTTCTTGAGAACGGATATAGAAATGTTTGTCACAGGGACAATATAATTAATAAAGTAAACAGTTTACAATAATAAAGTATCTCAAGCTCAATGTTACCAAACAAATTTATAATATTTTAATTGAATGTCCTGCATCTTAATTGAATTTATGCGTTCATTGTAAACTATATTGTACTTTTAAAACAAATATAAAAAGAACAAAACAAAAATATTTACCTAACAAAAGCCATACATGTGAATAAATATACATACAACCAAAAAAAAAATATGATCGAATTACCTTTAAATATTATTTTTGTTAAAAGTCAAGTTAAAAAGTACAATAAACTCTCTATTCTACCATAGTTAATATAGAAATGCATAAACAACATACTATGCTAACAGACAAGTCGCATTTTATTATTTTTGTGCACGATAAATGTAACGACAGGTGTCTCGTGCAGGTAGAAATAACATAGTCAAGAGTAAACCGGGCCCCTCTATATAGTTCTTATGTTTATATACATTATTATTATTATTAGTTTTTTTTTTATAGTTATCATTTTAGTGGTATAATATAATATGTACATAGTAACAAAATACACAACAGTTGCAGTGCAATGAAATGTATGACAACATAAGTTCCTTGCCTTTAATGCCATCAAATATAATGTAATAAGTATGCACTGAAAAACTCAAGCTGTATTGTTTCCATTTATACCTATCGAATTTATTCAAAACAAAATTAAAAAAGAACATTTTTTTTTTAATAGCAAATGATAAATAATTAGAGTAAATAAGCGGAAAAATTAAAATATTTAAGAATTTTTAATACGATGAAATTTATTTAAAGCATTTAACTTAACAAGAGATGAACTGTTGACATAACGATTCGATGATATATAAATATAAATATATATATAATATTTCTAATATTTCTAATAATCCGAATTGAGTCGGTGACGAAGTGAAGATATTAAAAAAGATATATTGTATAAGAATAAATTCATAAAATTATATGTATAAGTATTTAATTTCTTTTAAATATCAGCTGCGAAAAATCTTTTATTTGAATATTCTATATTAAATTTCCGGTTAATACTTATTATAACAAAAGTTAGACATAATTTCATAAAGGTTAATTTTCCAAATACCAGTAAAAATGGCGAGAAGATAAATTATTATTAATATGTCCTATGTTTGCATTTTTTTTTCGTTCTCACTATTATTATCTTAATTTATTCATATAGTGAAACCTCTCTAATCGGTCCTTTTGCATTTATGCTATTAATAATATCGAAATATTCTAAACCAAAAATTAAAAAATCTAAAACGAATTCTGTGCTGCATTTTAATCGTGGTTGTGGTCATTTGCTATAATGCTGAAATACTAATTCAAAATATGTGAACTATTAGTTGAATTTAATCCATTAATGTGATATGATAATCAAATTTTGTAAATATATTTTTATATTTTATAATTATTTAAGTATGTTCTGAACAACAATTGAATTTTTATTGCTGCTAAAATTAGCAAAACAAATATTTTGAGAAACATCAAACATGAAATGGAGTAAGTCACTTATTTTTTATTCCTGAGCTGTTTAAACTGTTTAGCACAAAAATATCGACTCCAGACACTGAGATTTCACTGTATTTATAATGAAATATTACCATTTTGTGAAGCGATATTCTTTCATAAATTTTGGCAATGTTGTCAAAGCATTCTATTAAAATTATATTCATTCATAAAGCCAATGTGTCATTTGCATGTACGAATATTACAAATGTTACAAATGTTCCCTTTAGTTATCTGAAAATATTACATATAATACAGTCCGTATAAATCTTGCATTGTGCAGTACAGCTAGAGAATGTAATAATAATGAACATTATCATTAATAAAACAGTAGCGTATATTTAAGCATGTGTGGTGATTAACTAATACACAAAATAAACACGTAACCTAATTATTAATGACAGTAAAATTAATGACATTGCCATTAATAATGCGTATAGGATGGGATTGTGTGAGCTGAAAATGAAAATGGTCGTAATAAGGCTGTTGTATAATTATAGGAAATATAAGCGATAGCTGATCCATCTAATAGATGTGATTTGCAAATTTAGATTTAGATGGATCGTACAAATAACATTGACATAGAAAATTTTCTTGAAAATTGTAAAATTGTTTTCAATTCAGAAGTTAGTATATATATATATTATTTCTATAACATTTATATTTATATTGATATAGATATAGTTACAGTTACATGCTACACATATTACGTTTTCCTTCTCTTTGTAGAAAATCTTTTATATGTAACGAACATATTTGCCATTTTATTTCGTTATGAATGCAATTGCAGTTAACTTTTTCATACAAATATTTGTTCATTTCATAAAATTCTTTATATTCTCACTATAGTTAGGTAACACGGTGTTTACAAGTAAGAATGATAGAAATTGAATAAAATGAAAATCAAATCAAATCTTATTTAATTCGTTTACAAATGTACGTACATGAGGTAATGAATGCAAAAATAACATAAGTACTGCCTGTTTGCTTAAAATAGTTTAATAAATTTAAAGCATAGCAATTTTTATAAATGAAGAAAGGTTGAGCTACTGCATGTTAATTGCACCGAGATTGTATAATGCGTAAAAATGATATAACCTTTAAATACAGATAAATAAATTAATTATTTTTATGACTTCTATTCAGCTTAGATACTCTATTACATCTGAGCTATGTAATTTTTCTTCACTTTTTAATGAGGATTCTTTACAATATTTAATTGAAAATAAAATCTTTCATACATTTTTTTTTCTCATTTCATTGAATAGGAAAATATTTCCTTTTTTATTTCCAAAGAATTGAAATATAATTTAATGAATAAAAAAAATACTTAGCTAGCTGTATATAAATATTTAAATAATTCTTTTAAATCAAATAATATTTCTACACAATTCATTCAAAAACCAAATAATATGCGTTGCAATTATAAAACCGTTTAAAATATCTTTAAAATTTCGTTTGTAATAATCTACATTACATAATTCAAAATATTATATTTGTGTAGGCAAAATATAAAATGATTTAGATGCAAAGCAATGTACTTGATGTACTTAATAGGGATGCACCGGAACGCAGTATGGCAGGAATTTACTGCCATACTGCTACTGCCTGTTACTGTTCCTGCTACTGTT